>QKQZ01006786.1:0-10091 GCA_003595255.1 Solenopsis fugax | reverse complement strand
TCTTTTGCTATAATAAAGATTGTTAATATACCAAATTTCATTTAGTACAGTAGCAAAAATATGAGTTATTGTANAAAAATATGAGTTATTGTAACAAATATACTTTGCTACAGCTATATGGATTGAATTAAGTAGAAAGTTTTCTTTGCTATACCAACAAATCTGTCATGCTATGGTATCCTATTTTATTTGTTGCAATCATTAATTTTATGCAGCTCTAAGATTTGGTTATTGTAACATAGCAGATTGGCTGTCTGTATATTTCGGCTGTAGATTTGCTGGGCCAGCACAATTTTTAGCTGTTGCAACTAATCTTTTTTTTCCGTGTTGAGTCCGACAGCCATATCAGCATGCAGTGTTTATAGGATTAAAAAATATATTTAATAATTGATAGGAAAATATTATATTATTAAACATCATTGGCTTTGACTGAGAAATGGGACATCTTGTATAATTATCTTGTACATGAAAATCGATAATTTTGTTTTAAAATAAGAAAAAAGGTAATAGAAAATTATTTTTTGAAAAAACTCAGTTTATTTTAGAAGTAATTGTCAAATTATTTATATTTGTCATTTAAGACAAGTCTAAATAATTTGTGAAGAAAGAAATATATTTAAATTACATATAAATCTTCCAATCGTTTACATTTTACATAAAGAACGCACAATTTCCTCAGCAGTAGGATCTCTTATCTTAAATATAGGTCTGTTCTAAATTTTCATATCTAGTACGATGCAAGTAATCCTTTATTTACATTACATATTGAAATAAAAAGACTAAGAATAGCAAAAAAGTCATGATCGGCTTACTTTGACAAAAAATAAATTTCATCAGACACCCTAGTTCGCTGACGGTTCACGCTCGACTTTCGCTTCTTGCTGTACGAAATATGACTGACGAAACACAGCGTCTTTTAATCGATAAGTCCTCACTATCAATAATTCTTTTTAGAGTGAAGTCGATTCCTTTCGATTACCATGCATTCCGTCTATCATTTATCGAATAATTCAAAGTTGAAAAATTGCTTGGGTCTTTAAAATCTGTTAATGTCTCTGGAAGATTAATTGATTTATTTATTAAGAATAACTGTTATTTCAAATAAAGATTAATGTATTTCAGTGAAATAAATTATTCTACGAATAAATTAAGTAGAAAGAAGGTGGTATTATGAGCCGCGTAGGTATTTATAATCATTTCTGTTATTAAGTGAATTTTAATAATTATAATAAGTATTGTAATTACATATTCTAGTAATTTCTTACAGATTTATTTGTTTAGTGCCTGTTGTTATGTAGTGATGCTAATATGTCAATACACAATAGCCGACATTTATTATAAGATATTTTTATTTTTGAACATTTCAAAACTTTTTCAAGATACATTTTAACATTTAATTACACACACTTCCTCATTCTTTTTAAACTTGAGTGTATTATCACATAAATGTATGTATACTCAAGTGTTTTTTTTTCTCAAATTTCTCAAAGTTAAACGATAACATGGAATTTTGTTCCTTGGTCCTTTATATGTACTGACATCTCAACAGGCTTGATACGGCCTGTTTTTCAAAATTTTCATATTAAAGTAATTATCGAAAAGTTGATTATAGGTTTACTGCTAATCTATAGTTTACGTACATAGATTTTTAGTGCTACAGTTTTATATAAAGGCTTATGTGCACATACATTTGCACATATTTTGCAATATTTTCTTTTTATTTTGAATAAATATATAATCTTATAATAAAGCACTGTATTTCTTTTAATTAAAACCAATGTTTTAAATTTATTTTTGTGGTGGGCCATACTACCCCTGCTTCTCTTCGACCAATTATACAGTCATACAGTCGCTACATTTTTATATAAATAATATTCAATATAATAAATATCATATCTTCGAGTCTAGAATCTATAGAAGAACAGTTTGATTAATATAATCGTTAAGTTTTCAATTAAAAATATTGATTATTAACAAAGTTATTGTATAAAATGTAAATGAGTTGTCATAATATTACCTTCTTCTCTGCCTTTTTCTCAGCGTAGAAAATCCGCTAGCTTGACTCGGGCTATTCTCGTAACGATTGATTTAATTCGTCAATTCTGTTATCGTATCTTCTCGAAGGTCACTTGACCTGCACGTTGGATTATTGAAACGCTAGTGAAATATCGTTTTACTCCCAATTTTGTTTTTGAATCGCGACCTGCAGTGCATCCACCGTACAGTTGGACAAATTAGGAAAAAACCTGATCAAAATTCAATTTCCCAACTTCTAGTTAGAAAACTCAGATAAAATTGTTGAATCTAAAAATAAAAAATTATATGAACAGGGTGTCTGTCCATAAATGTCCGAGCAAATATCTTGTAACTGATTGAAGTTACAAGAAAGTTTAATAATAGAAATTTACATAATTCTTAGTCGGCTACAAAATGCATATAAAAAAATTTTTTTACTCGTGACCTCGAGTTATGTAGGTTTTTTAAATGGGTACCTGTAATTTTTTTTGCATATTTACATAGTAGAGGTAATTTGCAATCAAAATTATATTCGAAAAAAATTGCTACTATGCATCGTTTACGAGAAAGGAAACAATGTTTTTTCATGACAAACATTTATTAACACATTAATTAATAAATTGCTCGAAATTGTTACCATCATAATAAATCGATACAGTATTTAACGCGTTTTATTGTTTCTTATTGTTAACTGCAGCATTTCTATTGTAATACAACTTTCAACAGCTCTAGTGATCTTATGTCGTAATATGTAGACGACTGCCTAACAGACTCATACTACCCTGTAATTCATATTCCATGCTATACAAATACTTTATTTACAAATCAAGCAGTCGTGTATTTTGATAAGTTGAAGGTCAGTGGTCCTGTTCGACATAACAAACTTCAAAAAATTATGTAGTTTGACGAATCTTGTTTTTCAAATTTTAATACGAAACCAACTACTTTAATACTTAACATGCCGATTATCTCGTAAACAATGCGATTTTTTTCCGAATATAATTTTTATTGCAAATTACCTCTACTATGTAAATATGCAAAAAAATTATAGGTGCCCATGTAAAAAAACCTACGTTGACCTTAATAACTCGAAAAGGTCACGAGTAAAAAAAATATTTTTAAAAGCATTTTGTAGCCAACTAAGAGCCATGTAAATTTCTGTTATTAAACTTTCTTGTAACTTCAATCAGTTACGAGATATCTGCTGGAACATTTATGCATGAACACCCTGTATACGGTTATTTTTTCTTTAAAAGAGTGATGGCAAATTTAGCCCATTTTTTAGACTTCGAATTTCAAACTTTTTTCATGCGAAATAGTAGAGAAGAGGGTATTATGGCTACTGTGGACATTATGGCTACCACCATTATCTCCAATGGTGGTAGCCATAATTTCCTCAGTAGCTATAATACCCTCTTCTCCTTTACTATTAGATGAAACATTAATCCCAGTAAAATTTCAAGATGAGCATAGGCACGATTCCGGAGATACAAGGGGGTGAAAGTGATGATTTTCAGTCAGAGTATATTGCATAAGAAAAAATACTCTGTGAGAGGCAAGGGGACTCACATTAAAAAAGCACCCCAATCTGTGAAAGGCAAGGGGACTTTCAGTAGAAAAGCATCTCGATCCGTGAAAGACGGTGTCACGTGTCACTTCAACTTCATCTATCTCGGGGAATTTTCATACTAAACGAAAACTAAGATCATATTTCAATCCGGCGTAAAAATCCATAAGAAACGATGTTTCACTTCGTTATATATATTTTATTCCTTGGTATGGATACTTAAAGAGTTTCGTGTACTTTCATGAATTACGAGAAATCATCACTTTCAATCCTTTATATCTCCGGAACCGCGCTTATGCTCATCTTAAAATTTCTCTGGGATTAATTTTCCATTATATAGTACTATTTGACATAAAAAGTTTGAAATTCGAGGTCCAAAAAATGGGCTAGAAAACAGGTCTTTTTGCGATTACTTTTTATTATCTACTCGATATAGTTAAATATAATGATCAATTTCATAAAAATTAGTAAATAATTATAGAGTAGTAAGGAAATAAGCAAAAATGAACATCATGAAACTTTTTGGTGTTCGTAGCAAAGACTTTGCACAAATTCTTCATGAGTGATCTATAATAACTGCAGAAACGTAAACTTACAAAAGGTATAATCAAATTATAATTTTTTTATATCCATTTTTTAATCCAATTTTTTAAATCTAGCTTTACAATATATATGTCGCATCTAAATTTCTCTCTTCTACATAATTGAAAAACCTGACCATAAATTCAATCTATGTTAAAAATTCTCTTTGAAATTGAGCATATAATAATTAAAAATTAGGAACTTTTCGCTTTTTTTAAGAAAGAAATAAAAGTAACTAAGTAAGAAATAAAGTGTTTCTTTTTTATTGATTTACATTCTCTTCCATTTCACCATCGCATTCTTCTTCTTCGAATTATAAACAATTTGCCTACGAAGTATCCAGTAAGTTTAACTTCTTTATTCGATAATTCTCCCATATTTTTCATAGCAAAGGATCAAAACTTAAGATTATTTGTGTCTTTCATAACTGAAGCTAGATCCTTTACGATAAATTTATGCAATTTCTGCTGCAAGCACAAAAAGATTTCGTGAAAGGTTTCTGCATTTTTGTCCATTTTTTTATTACTCTACAGTTTATTTACAAATTTCTATGAAATTGTTCATTATGTTTAAACAGTACAAATATCTAGCAGAAAATAAATTTTCGAGTAGAAAATAATCATTAGAATTTTAAAATTTAGAATTAACAAATTTATTTGAGAAATTTATCTTTTCCCAACAAGAAATTGGAAAATTAAATTTTGATTTTTTTCTATAATCCGTCTCACTGTGCACCGCGGCACAGTGGGCGGTGTTCAAGCTGCAGTGGTTACGTAAATTTAAGTCGCATTGTGAACTCACGCACGCCAGTAAGTCGCCAGTAATTATCCGCACGTAGCGCGACGTCGACCGCGATCGAGGATCGGGAGGACTCATCCCACTGTTTTTTCGACCGTGTATTCCTCATCACGATGATTCTCCTCGTCTTCGAGACCTCTCGCCGTTCGCCACGCCGCCGGCCGCACGCTTCCACCGTCCGCCCTCGCGAATCTCGAGCTCCGTGAGCCCTCACCCTTCTCTCCACGATGATGCGCGCGTTACGCGCGGGAGGGGAAGGAAAAAAAAATTGCGGCTATATCGAGCGCCGGATGCAAACAGTAACGTTACACCGTAAGATAACATCGCGTCACGTCGCGTCACGTCGATATTACGCGATGAGATAACGAAATATCTTGCTGCCCACCCGTCCAAAGGTACGCTTCTCGCGACTCGCTCCACTCGTAGATTTCTCCGAAGGCCGACGATCCGATTTTGTCCACGCGGCGCGCCCCTCGCGCCCCTCGCTCCCCCCTCCCCCTCCCCCATTTTCAAAGCTTGCATAAAGCCCGAATACCCTCCTAACCCCTTTACGGTACGTTAGACCGCACCGCTCGCAAATCGGTTGGCAAGGCGCGTTTGTACGCCCTTTCGTGACGGACGATTATCGATCTCCTATCTGCTCTCTCTTATTACACCGCTTTAGAACGACCGCGTGTGTATCCGACGAGCATGGCAACGTAAAACATGCGTACGCTGATAAAGTTATTATCCGTAATGAAATAACGATTTGATTTCCGTTATTCTATATTTTCAACGAAATATGGCGGAACGGACGTAATAAATAAATGAATTATAAGTGCAAAGCGAGATAATGTAACTTGCGCAAGAGTTGCGCAAGTGTCGCAAGATTGTTGCTATGCTAGATTAAACTCGGCGTGCACACGTCGTCTTTCATTTCTCGTTTCTTACGTGCAGAAAAGTGCGTTTTCGACGATACCCTTTTCGTGATACCCTGTCGCAACGCGACGAGAAAAGGACGCTGTGCGCAAGAGCTTTATCTTGATTAAACGTTCTCATTAAAGATTTAAAAAAGGAATGATTGTACCAAGAATTATTTTTTTTTATAGCGAATCCAGTTGGATTGCGCTAATGTACACTGGTGCACACGAAAGCTGCTATACACTAATTTAACCTAAGTTTAAAGCCTATTGCACAACAGGAGCAGGGAATAACAACAGGCAATAAAGTTCGACCAACCAAAAGCCACGAAAAGTATCTGCGAACCAATCAGAAGTTGCGAAGTTTATTTCCTGTTATTTTTTCCTGTTCCTGTTGCCTGTGCTTTTCATTATACAATAGGCTTCAAGCTAAGGGATAATAACAGTCAATACACAGAAAAAAATTAGTATCAAATCAACAATTCATTGTTTCATATATAAGCAAGAATATAAAATCTCCTTGGAAGTATTTATAATCTTAAAGAGACATAATTTGCTAACATGAAGAAATTTTGTTTCTTCATGTAAGCAAATTATGTCTGATCAAGAAACAAACAATGAATTGTTGATTTGATAGTCATTTTTTTTCTGTGTAGATTTCAGTCAATCAGAAGCCGCGAAAAATATCTGCGAACCAATCAGAAGTTGTGAAATCTATTGTCTGTTGTTATTTTCTGTTTCTGTTGCCTGTACTTTTCATTGTGCAATAGACTTAAGAGTGACATACCATGTATCTTTATCTTTATGTCGATTTGTGTGTACGACAGCTTTAATGTGCAGCAGTGTGCACTAGTGCGCTCTAGCCAAAATCGCTATTATTCCTGCATTTAATCATTTTTACAATTGAAAAAAACTCGTGCGTTGCTATCTATGTCCCTGATAGGACAACATTCATTAAATTACATGATAAAATCTTGCATAAAAGTTACAATATGTAATTATGTAGGTATATTTATAAAAATAGGTGTAAAAGTATTGATCTTTTATAAAATATTGATAATTATTTGCGTAATTCTTTTTGAAATAGTATTTCAGCAAAACTAACGATATGGCGAATCATCTTAATGGTATATTTGCAAAATTAAATTTAGAAAGAAATTGTTTAATAATTGAAGAAATATTTTAGTTGCATTATATACATATATATAAAAAATTTAGAAATATAATTAATCCACACACATGTAAAGAATGATTTTGTTAAAGTATTTAAACATTTAGCTGGATACAGATAAAAATAATTTTATTAGACTATTAAAATTAATTATAATTGAGATGCTCAAGCATGATGACCAATGCTGCAAAAAATGTTGATATTCTAGTAACCAGTTTGAAAATCCAACATAATTATTTTAATGGCTTAATAAAATTATTTTCATAACTGCATCGAGCTAAATTTTTAGATAGTTTAGCAACCCGTTCTTTCTGTGTATATATGTGTGTTTACAAAAATGCATAATTTTATTCCTAAATATGTAAAAATATTGCAACATGAAATATTATGTATTCAGCATGATAACATCTTAAATAGAAAATCAAACGGTTTCTGAAATAATTGTAAAATATTTATTGCCTCGAATTTAGATTTGTTTAATTTTTGACAAATATTATTTAGAAATTTTATTTCGATAAAACCTGCATATTGATATCATCTTCGCGCAATTATTGCAAAATTTTCGTCCATGATACTATTATTGTGCAATATTTACACAATGTGCCTATCAGAGATATTATTCTATATATAATGATAAAATGAAAATACGAGCATAACTGAAAAAAACTGTGTGTAGATATCGTAATGTTGCGTAAAATATTTATTTTCTGATATCATGTAATGTGAGGCGAAAACGACATTGTGTGCACAGATATCCCGACTAAACATAAAAAAAATTCAAAATGAAAATGACATACATGTATATGCCAAGAACTTTTTCTTTTAATTTCTATATTGGACTTATTAATTAATTAAAATTAATTTTACAATATTAATTTAATGATAAAAAAACCTTGCGTTACTAATTTTATTATTCTATGTATACAGGTATTAAAGTAAAATCATTAGTTGCATTCGACAAAAAGCAGCTTTGCAATTTTTGTAAAATTCTCTTTAATATGATATATTTATACATTTATATAGATTTGGCAGAAACTGAGGGCAAGAATCAATTATATTAAATCATATTAAATCAATTATATTAAAAAATCTTACACGGTTGCAAAGTTGTTTTTTTTTCTGCTAAACGCAGAGAAAAGCAATGCTGATATCGTAGAATATCTCGTATTTAAAATATTTGTTTTCGGTTGTTGATAAAATCTGTCGCAACGCGAGAAGAAAAGAGGGCTGTGCGCAGAACTATGCTGATTAAATGTTGTTATAGGTTTAAAAAAGAAATGATGAATTTTTTTTATTTTTAGATTCTTATATTGAATCAATTAATTTTACAATCGGAATATATAACTCGCGCTGCCAATCTCATTACTTTACGCATAATGATATTAATCCTCAATAGACACCGCTAAATTTAACTGCTTGCAAGAGAACCTGACAAAATGTCAAATTCTGATTTTAATCAAATTTTGTGTATACATAGGTATAGGCTACATAAATAAATTAATTTAAAAAATATTAGTTGTTGAAAAACAGTTTAAAGGTGTGAAATCACTTTTTATTAGTATGAAGCGGTTTTTTTAGTTTCTTTCGTTAAATCTCAAAAACTATTCACGATAGAAAAAAGTTTGATACAGAAGTTTTATAGTAAGTTTACCGCTATTCACGTCAATAATATTTAAAAAAAAAATAATTATTTTCAAAAGTTTTCAAAAATTTTTTATTTTTTGAAAATAATTATTTTTTAAAAATTACATATCAAAATAAAAATCAAGAATAGAAAAAAATATGATCAACTTACTTTGAATAAAAAATTTTATCAGACATTTTGTCGCTGATAATAGTGATAATACACACTCAACTTTCGCTTATGTACGAAACACGATTGACGAAATAGAGCGTCCTAAGTTCTCAACAAACTTTTTTAAAGAACGAAGCTGATCCATTTTAATTACCATCTATCTAATAATTAGTTTACCGATTTTTTATCAGTATTTCGCCGGAGATCAATGTTTCTCTCGTCTGAAATAGAGATCAAATTGTCTATCCAATTGTATACGTTTCTAAGAAAAGGTCATGAAATCTGGTTCTTTCGTAAAATATTTATATATTTCGTAAAAAAAATTTGATAAAATATTTACTTTTCGTGATATTCTATTATAACGTGAGAAGAAAAGGGGACTGCGTGCAGAAATATTTCGACTATGTCAAAGATTTATAATAAAAATGAAATCATGTCATCCTTCCTTTTTCGAATTTTTATATTGAATTAGTTTTACGATAAAAATTATTTTTTATATAAAGGTATCAAAGATCTCTAAAAAATGATTCAGAATGTTGTAGAATATTTCGCAAAATATTCAGTTTTTTAATACTCTAAGACGCGAAAAGGAGACTGTGTCTAAGAATATTCTGATTAAACGTGTGCATCAAAGTAAAAATTAATTGAAAAATGAAATCATAAACCAAAGACTTCTTGCAGTCTTGAGGCTTTCGTGGCCGTTGATATTGTTATCCGAGAGGGTTTCCGGATCCATGCCACGTGTGTGCTGGGCGCTGTGCCGACGTTTCGCAAACATTGCAGCTTGCATCATCAGGACTGATACTAGAGTATCGGAACTATCAGCCCTGATGATGCAAGCTGCAATGTTTGCGAAACGTCGGCACAGCGCCCAGCACACACGTGGCATGGATCCGGAAACCCTCTCGGATAACAAAGACTTCTTTTTTCGAATTTCTATATTAAATTAGTTTTACGGTAAAAAACAACACGGACTATTAAGCTATCATTATTCTCTGCATAAAAGTATTAAAGATCATTGAAAAATATACACTGAGAGAAAAATATTCAGTGAGATAGACCAAATGTTTAGTTAAATACTGATGAAATGAATTTTATAGTTATAATTATTAAATATGTAGTTGTTTTGACCAAACAATCTGTAGCTTTAACCAAACAATTGTTTTCATACAACTGTAACCAAATGGTTTGTTAAATGTAACTAACAAGGAACCGATCCGAGGTGTCCACCTCCGATCTTGATGAGCTTTTAATATGTTATTG
>QKQZ01006777.1:0-11400 GCA_003595255.1 Solenopsis fugax | reverse complement strand
ATATATATGTATTGTATATATTGTATATAATATATTTTATATATATATATATATACCATATATATATACATTTGCGCAATAATTTCTAATTAACGAGAGTTCTTTATTTAGAAGCATGTTTAATATAGATTGTTGATTAGTGGAAAAGAATTGTTTAGAGGGAGTACAAGTTTAAATATACCGATCTTTTATACAATTTTTAAATTTCGTTTGTGTGTTATTTCTAACATTTTATCTACTTGGATTCATGGACATCTGATCTTCAAGCGAGAGTATTTATAAAATTTATTATTTTATACAAATTGATCTATTTTGTATTTATAAGTTATTTACACACACACACACACACACACACACACATCCACACATGTACAATATATTTAGTAAGTGACCGACATAACTTTTAAACTATTTATTACAAAAAAATGAAAGAAATTATATATGTATTACACATTAAATTCTACAACGCTTTTGTATTAATAAGTCGTCCAATCACTGCTGTTATTAATTTTTTCTGATATTTCCGAGGTATACTGCATACTCTCGAAATTGTCAAATCAATCTAATCTGTCGAGATAATTGTTTCACCATATATACTTTTTTCCACGAACCTTAATCTTTATTAATCCTCAGACATTTTCGATTGAATTTGCATTTGATGATTGTGATGGCCAATCTAACATTTCGATGTCATTTTCTTTTTTCCATTTCCAGCTAAAACAACTCCGATGTTTTGGATCGTTAGCCTCTTGAAAAACCCAATTCTAATTTTTTGTTTCAGAACCACATTTTTTTGGCAGATGGTATTGATACTTCCTGAAAAATTTTGACCATTCTCTTGGTATCAAAACTGGATTCAAATCGGAGACGTTTTTGTTGCAAATGGAAAAAAGAAAATGACATCGAAACTGGCCATTACAATTACCAGATGCAAATTCAATTGAAAATGTCTAAGGATTAATAAAGATAAAGTGGAAAAAAAGTATGTATATATGATGAAACAATTATCTCGACACAGTCGTTTGATTTGGTGATCTTTATCTCGAAAGTATATATATTATAAAATTAATAGAAAGTATGGTGTCAGAAGTTAGAAAATAATTGACAATGACGGTGATTAGATGGCTTATTAATACAAAAGCATTATAGCATTAAGTATGTAATACATATGTAATTTTTTTCATTCTCTTGTAATAAATAGTTTAAAAGTTATGTTGGTCACGCTCTTACTAAACAGACTGTATGTATGTAGGTATACATCTCGTTAATCAGAAACTGTTCAGCAAATCATAATAAACAGAATCGAGAAGATCTGTATCGCATTGAAGATTTTGACCATTGGATAGGTCTTTAATATACAACATTTTCGATACTAATCTTTTGTTAAGATTGGCTTTTTCACTCGAGACTAGATTGTCTCAATCAAACTCGTGTGCATATTTGATTTGTGTTTCGTAATGATTGCTTTCTGTGATGTATTTCTATTAATATGGCCTCTGTTTTCCAAGATCCTACTTTTAAGAAATCTGTTTATTCCACATAAGAGATTGCATCGCAATTTAAACAATTTATTTTATACACTACATTAGTATATAGGAACACTAAAGGCGGAGCTTTATATTTTTGTATATTTATGAATTTATTGAAGTTCTTAATACCTTTAAAGGTTAGATTTGTATTCAATATTTTCTTGATTAATTTTCTGAATTTATGCACCCTATTTGGAATGTATGGAATCGCAAGATATTTTTTATCTCCATATTCTCTGAATTATATTTCAAAATTCAACTATACTTCTGTTGGAATTTTGTGGATACCTTTCGTTTAATTAATAGGAATATCAAATCAAGGGGATAACTATTATTTAATAATATATTTATAACCATTTCAAAATTTTTTTGGTGAAATTCCAGATACGATAGTAGAGAAGAAGGTGGTATTATGATCATCCATTTAAATTTTATTCAATAATTTTGTTAATAATTAATATTATATTGAAACTTGGCGATTACATTCATCAAAATATTGTTTGATAGATTCTAGGCACAAAGTTATGAAATATTTATTATTTAAAAATTGTACTCTGATAGGTTCCAATAAAATGAATTAAATGTATTGTATGTAATATTGTTTGTAATGCCAATAAAGAGCCAAACACAAGGTTCACCTTCGTCACTCGTTCTTTCACTCTCCCGTTCATCACTTTTGATCAGCTGGTAACACGGCTGTAGACAAGCGCCGCCGGTATCGAAAATATGGACCGTACGTAGACCGTACATAGATGATAAGTTTCTTATATAAAAATTTCGAGACTGACTTTTCCATCACAATATGCTCTACTCGTAGGGCACGGAGAAAAAAGAAAATAAGAATTCTTTTATTATATAATTTACCCCCAAGCTATCGATCTGAGACTACTCAGAATTTGATCGGTTTAGTCGTTACCGAGATCCGATAATGGTAAATACGTACAAATGGGGAGCAGCCTCTGATGACTTTGGCCTTGATATGTTATCAAGGAGATGATCTTGAATGACTTGCAAAAGGTTTTAAGTGCTCACTCTTCATTAAAAAATTATTAACAACAAATGTTTATTAATAAAAAATAAAATTTTTGCCATTATATTACTTTTATTATATGACACGCGTGTAATTCAATATATTCCTCAAAAAAAACGTTACATAGATGTTTTGGTGCCGGGATTTGGACCATCTTCAGTATAATAACATATTTTTCGGCTAAAAGCTGTGAGTCAAATTCCATACAATGATAAAATAATTGTTAATAAATTGAATACATCGCGTTACATACAATTAAACTAATGCCTTTATGGGCATCAAAATCTGTTAGTTGTTTTGTTTGTTGGTCGCCGTCCATTGATTGAATGCTCCAAAAAAACGTTTATAAATTATTGTTTGCCAAACATATTAGGCAAGGATCTGAGCGTTCATACTATAATTATTTTAATTTAGAAAACGCTATTTTTTACAATTGTTTAATACCAAACATATTTGGCAAGGATCTGAGCGTTCACACTATAATTATTTTAATTTAGAAAACGCTATTTTTTACAATTGTTTAATAATCTGTTCTATAGTTTTAAAGGCTTGGGAAAAAACCCGTTTTTTTAATTTTTCTGCGGATTTTTTCGGTTTTTTTCTTAGGGGTAGAAAAATTCAAAAAGTATTGTACTATAGTGGTACCTCATCAGTATCAAAGTTTCCTATTTTACGATATGATTTCTTAACTCTAGCTCGCCACACTTATTTTCGAGTCCGTAGTTTGCCATACTTCTATTCGTGAGACAGCTCGATCTCATTTTCATCTTGTCACTTTCATTCTAATTAATATTTTAAAACGTATTATTGCAAAAATTAA
Organism: Solenopsis fugax; assembly: GCA_003595255.1. Taxonomy (NCBI): domain Eukaryota; kingdom Metazoa; phylum Arthropoda; class Insecta; order Hymenoptera; family Formicidae; genus Solenopsis; species Solenopsis fugax. The sequence goes on along the minus strand of QKQZ01006777.1, from coordinate 8,021 downwards.
AAAATACATAGTCTAAATATCATGCTCATAAAATAATAGCAGGTCGAGAGAATGATTTGAAATAATTAAATTTATAACAATGTATAGGAAGAAGTAAACTATAAAACATCTATATTAGTGAGAAATAACTAGAAAACGGTCCGTATAAAATTAAACTAATATTAGTTTCTGTCTTTAAGTTTCTGCCCTTAAAGTTTTTTCTTTTTATTTTTGATAATGTGAATACGAAGGAAACAAAAAACAAATCACAAAAATAAATAAAAACAGAATTAATATATTTTTTAAATAAAATAAAACTTTGCCTCTTGATAATTGCTAATATTCAAAATTCTTCAAATAATTAACATAAATATTAACTTAAATTAGTCTTTAAACTAGTTATTAGGATTACATTTGTTCTTAGAACAGTTTGTTTATAATTAATAATTATTAAACCTCATGTGATGTAAAATTCCAAATATAATCATAAAAATTAGCTCAATATTAATTCCAGCGCTTTTACAAGGTGTTTTTTAATAATACTGTAAAATTATGTCATTTACATAGCAAAAACAGCAATTTTTTTCCAGCGATTTGAAAAAAGCGGTTTTTTAAAAACTATAGTTTGTTCGAAAGTAGATTCGGTTACTGTCAGTTGGTAGAAGTGAAAATTATTGGCATTGCGTTTCGTTTCTTCCGCCAGTAAAACCAATAGACGATCCCAAATAATCCGAAACGTCATAAAGATTTTTAGGTTTTAAATTGCGGATACTTCAACGTTACCGCAAGCTTGCAGTAACATTGCAAAAATCTTTCACAACTCCCATACCATATTACAACGTTTCAATGTAAGCTTTATGCAATGTTTCTTCAATCTTTCAGTGCTGGGTTCTTATGATTCTAATCTTCATCTTTAATAACAAATATTAAATATTTTTGATTAATATTATTAAAATATGGATTATTATAATAAAATGATACCATTATGAACACGATTATATACTTCCTTTGGTACTTGCATAAAGCTTACATTGAAACATTGTATTATTACATGGAAGTTGCGAAAGATTTCTGCAATGTTACTGCAAGCTTGCGTAAATGTTGAAATATCCGTAATTTTAAACCTGAAAATTATTTTTCTGACGTTTCGGACTATTTGGGATCATTTCGATCGTCTATTGGTTTTACTGGCGGAAGAAACGAAACACAACGCCAGTAATTTTCGCTTTTGCCAACTGCATTACTTTTATTGGCACTAACCAAACTTATTTTCGAACAGAGGGTAAATGTGACTTACGTGACAGTGTCAATAAAATAAACGAAATGAACGTTACGCAGAACTAGAGTAAGAGAGGTAATATAGGAGTATGCACTTAAGCTTTGTCTTGACGTAGAAAAAAAGTTAATGATTCTGTTAATCAAAATTTGTTTATTTTCAAAGTTTAATGATTTATATTAATAAACATTACCAATGGTGCAGCAAAATAAATAATTTTTCAGAATACAAATAAAAAAATCGCAAGCAAGCGTTCTCGTATTCTTACCTAGCGTGTAAGAGTACGCAAGGGCTTTAATTAACGTTTAGGCATTTCCAAACTTTTTTAGATGGATCTTTTGGTTTTCTTTGATTTTTTATTTTGGTTTTTAATTTGTCAACTTGAGCAAAATATTTCTTCCTAGAAAGATCTTGCTCAAGTTGCGATTTATATGAAGAGCTGCTAAATATTTGACATCCTGACAAATAGAAAAAAGTAAATAAGTTTATTAAAAAAATCGAAACAAAACATTAGTTATCTATTATTATATGACACCCTCTTCACGGACAGAATTATTCACGGTTATTGTTTATTACAAGTAGCAAACAATCTTCTTAATCTTCAAACGGGATTGTGTCGAAATAAGAGAAGCAGTATTTCTTGTATATCACGTTGTATTTAGCAGAAATAACACTTTGAAAATGATAAAAATAAATAAGAAAACAGCCAAAATAATTCAAACTCCTCCAATTAAATACACTTTTCAATAATTTTTAGTCAAACTCATCTCACATACGTACTAAACGCAGATCAAAACAAGATTGAGATTACCTGCAAATGTTACGTAATTTTGCAGTAAACGTCATTGCGTACTCTTATCGACTGCATACTCTTATACAAACATATCCTAACTACTTCTGAGCTCATCGTTACATTAATATTATGTATATACAGAAAGGTCAAATTAAACTAAAAAGCGGAAGCATCACCTGTGTATTTATAAATAAAGATGTATATAACGGATCAAGAAAGTCGGTATCGGTTTGCAGATTTAATACGTTTTTGTTTACGGGTAAAAATCATTTCTGAAAATATCTCTTTTTTTAAACCGTCTCTTAATTGGTCCAATATTTCAACTGCGTCCTAATCAAAATCATGAGACATAGTTATTCTATGATCTGTAATCACAGAATGCTGAGCCGTATTCCTATTAATATGATTTTTTTTCACTTATTCATGTTTTTAGAAGTCTGCCCATCTGTCCAGCATACGAGGCTTTAAAAACATTACAATTAACCATGTATACTATAGTAGAATGTAAATTTAATGGTTTTCCGTGATCTGAGTGTTTGTTTAGGTTGTTAAAATCCGTATAAGCTATGCTTATTGTAGGTTAATTTTTGTGTGAACGCTTACATCCTTACCTACTATGTTTGGCAAACAATTTATAAATGCTTTTTTGGAACAATATACAGCGACCAACAAACGAAAAAATTAACAGATTTTGACATCCATAGAGGCATTAGTTTGATGACGTAACGCGATCTATTCAATTTATTAACAATTATTTTATCATTGTATGGAATTTGACTCACAGGTTATACGAAAAATGTGTTATTATACTAAGAATGGTCCAAATCCCGGGACTGACGTCTATGTAACATTTTCTTGAAGAATAAGGGAGAGAGGGGCTATTCGTTGCGGTTTTTTTTCTTTTGCATCTCCTGAGTCCTGTATTCGTTTAAAAAAAAAAGTTGGACGGTTTGAAAGATTGAACCTTCCCCTTCACAATTTTATAGATAAAACACGGAAATGTACTTGCTTTGAACTACATATAAAAATGTCGACCAGTGCCAAGTTTTTCGAATAGCCCAAGCCCGGGGTAACTCGTAACCTGTCCGGGAATATTCTGAAATTTGTGTTTTAAGATGAAAAAAATGTAAAAAAGCTGTTGTTAAGACTTTGTTTTATTAAAATAAAAATATATAATATTATAAAGAAATATTACATAAAAAAAAAAATACAAATAGAGTGACAGATTTCCTAACCTATAAGCGTCATTCTTTAACGCTTTATAACTTTTTATCTGCTTAAGAATAACGATTTTTCATTCATATTCATGTTCTATGTATTACAATACACAATATTATGTATTGTGTATTGTAATACACAATACATAATATTGTGTATTACAATACAAGTTTGAACTAAATAAATGAACAACTACTGTTTCCTTCAGTTTATCTCAATGCTTAACGTGCGTAACATAGACGTGCGTAACGTAGGTTAGGGTTACCCATGAGGCGCTGCAATCAATATAACGAATAATCCCAGTGTTCGGTATTACGAATAACTCGACATCAACTGTGGGCATTTTTGCGTATGATCGACAAAAATAGACATCACACAGCAAAAAATAAACATGAAATGTTTAAAACCGCGCGGTAACCAAGGGCCAGTATCGATTTTTATTCTGAATACCTCAAAATGAAGTACTACATGTCTACTTTAACTGTGCAAAGTTGCATTATGGGACGCCCAGCCGTTTTCGAGATATAACTTAAAAAAAAACAACGTATAGCAATACGTGTATTTAATTCGCGGCACCGCGCCGGTGAGTTCCAAAAATTTCAAGCATCAACAAACAATTTCGCATCAGAAAGGAATATTTAAGGCTTCTCCATATCAGGAGAATTTAACGACTTATTTCGTTAAAATATTATACAAAAAATAAAAATAAAGAATAAGGAAACAAATGGTGTTTTTGAAACTAGTGTTTATTTCATTACCTTTTTTTATTGCTAAAGTTACATACCATATATTTTTTATATTATTTATTTATTTTAAACAAGAAACTGTCTTCTGCATTAGAAAATTTTTAAATAAAGAAGTTGCTTTTTGCCTGGTATGGGACATAAACAATGACATTTTTGTGTCAGTGGTGCTGCTTTAGCTTTTAAGAATCTGTCTGAAAGAGTATTCTTCACAGCTTTATGTTCATTTTTTGAGAAAATAAGAAAACATTAAAACTATTTGTTCGTCAGATAATTTATATCACTGATGGAGCTACTCAGGACTATAAAAATCGCTATCAATTTAAAAATTTAATTTGTCATGAAGAAGATTTCGGACTAAAAACAGAATAGCATTTTCATGCAACTTCGCATGGAAAAAGTGAAGTGCTGGCAACCGCACATTCGTAAATGCACCCGCTGTGTTCAGTTCATCTATCTGAAAAGGAAAGAAGAAAGAAGAAAACGAGCAAACATGATTCAGGAGCTGATTGATTTGCTAGCCGCACAAAGCGACATCCACGGTCGCATGGCCCAATCGGAATCTAATCTGAAAAAGATGGGTGCTAATAATATTACCTGACACGCCGTCGAGACGCGCTTGACTATTTTCGACCAGTTATGGGCATAATGCGAAGCGCAACACGAGAAGATTCGAGTTCTATACAAGGAGTCCTTCGACTCGAAAGAGTATAACATCTCTCAATTTTTCGATTCCGCGGAAGTTATTTACGTGACACAGAGAAGCATACTCAACGCGCAACGATTCCGTCGCGAGCAACCAACTGCCGCTCCCGCGAGAAAGGTTGGCAATGAACTCTGCTCCAAGAAGTTGCTCCCTCGCTTCAAAATTCGATCGTTTTTCGGCGCGTTCGAAGACTGGCCTTCCTTCCGCGACATTTTTTGTCCATCGTCGGGGACAACGCGTTAATTTCCGATGTCGAAAAATTCCATCACCTCAAGTATTGCTTGGAGGGACCCGCTGAAAGATTAATACGGCCGTTAACGATGAGTGGAGACAATTATCTGCGCGCTTGTGCACTACTGTGCAAACATTACGAAAACAAGAAGGAACTAGCCCGCTCTAATTTCACTACGTTCACCGCCGTGGCAAAGATGAAGAGTGATACCGCCGAAGAATTCAGTCGCGTGTATAATGCCGCCACCAGTGCTGTGAACGGGCAGGAGAGTATAGGCCGACCCACCGATTCTCACGGGATGAATCTCTTCAATCACCTCGTTGTCGAGCTTATTGATTCCAAGATGCGTCTGGAGTAAGAGTCCTACTCGAGCGACTCCACCGATCCGCCTGACCACGAGGCGTTGATGGACTTTATCGCGAAACGCGTGCTTACCCTCAACGCTGCGATCCGCGAAATCATACTTCGCGAAACGCTATGCCGACGGGTCGCAATGTGTCCTGTGTAAAGGTAAGCACAACGTTATGATGTGCGAGCAATTCAAGGCAAATCCGCAGCTGATTGCAAAACAGTAGTGGAAACTCACCGACTGTGTTTCAACTGCCTCGGGTCACATCAAGCAGCAAAGTGCCAATCGATGAAAACGTGTTCCACCTGTAAAACACGTCACCACTCGATGCTTCACGAGGCGTACGCTGCTTCGAAGCCTGCTGAGGCCAGCGCTTTGTCCGCCGTGCGTCAGGACGAGAACAGCAAAGCGATTTTTCTCGCAACCGCGAGGCTCACCGTCGACGACCGCCATGGAGAACCACACGCCGTAAGAGCGCTGATCGACCAAGGATCAGAAGTCTCCTTAATTTCCGAGGAACTGACACAGCGCCTACGCCTGTCACGTTCTCGAGCCGCCGTCTCCATTTTCGGCGTAGGAGGCTCACGTTCAGGTTCCAGTCGAGAAAAAGTAATCTTGAACCTCAAGCCCACTGCTAACGGAGCTCAGCTCACCGCAGTCGCGTTCGTCCTGCCGCGCCTGTCTCTCTATCAAGGTGCGACGACGCGCGGTAGTGTCACAGCCTCTCATGGACGATCTTCCGCGAGGACGAGTCACTCCTGCCCGGCCGTTCCTCCGAACCGGCGTGGACTACGCTGGGTCTGTCCACGCGAACCTGCAAGGGACAAGGGCACCGCTCACACAAAGCTTTCATTGCGGTCTTCATCTGCCTTTGCTCCAAGGCCGTACACCTCGAAGCTGTGTCGGACTACACCTCGGAGGCATTCCTGGACGCATTCCGCTGATTCGTCTCCAGACGAGGTTTGTGTTCCGACGTGCACTCTGACTGCAGTACTAATTTTGTAGGAGCTGACAGGCAGTGGCGTGAACTTTTCAAGGCGTCTTCAGCCGACGGCCGCCGCATTGTTGGTGAATGTTTTAAAATGCAAGATAAAAGATGAAAATAAGTATCATAACAATGAATAAAAAGATGTATAATGTGGTTGAGAAATAAAATTGTAATGTGCTAAAATCAAAGAATGTTAAGAAAGTCAATCACAATTTTATAATAAGTAAACAAGTAATCTAAATGTTTCTGTAGTAACTGCAACTAAATGTTAAATAAAATATGTATTTAACACATATTTAAATTTAAACATTAAATTTAACACTTTCACATTAATAACATTATAGTATCCTACAGTATAAAAAAAATTTATACAGTAATAAGTTTAACTGCATACAATTTAGAAAATGTTGATAACATGAATGTGTTAAACGAATCATAATGAAAAGAAAAAAATAAATTATGAAACGCACTTACCTGGTGTGTAACAAAATTGAATGAAACGATGAGCGGTTGATAACAAAAAAAAATTAACAGAATAAACGAACAAAAAATTTTTGTGTAAATAACTTGTAATTGCTATAAAAATAGAAAATCTGAACGAGACGCAGGCTTCAATCTGACAGAAGGCATCCGAATAACTCTTTAGAGCTGGCAAAATTAAAGAATTCGATCAACACAGATAATTAATTAATCAGAACAGTTATCTTTAAATCTGTTGTTGTTTGCGTTTCGAAACTCGAGGTTGAACGTTTTCGGGTGAACGGAGATGCCGAGTCCGCTCCGCGAGAGCGCGAGGTTGAGAACGGTGAGAGAGATAGTGAGACAAAAGGAAAGGTGACGGGAGACAGTAGGCAGGAGCGCGAGCGAGAGAAAGAGAGAGAGAGAGAGAGAGAGAATGCGTTCGCTTGCCCAGCGAACGCAATAGGAGAAGAGCGGGAGAAAGAGCGATCCCAAAGTTGCACCGGGAAATCAGAATGAAGACAGTTCAATTGCACAAACAATCACAAATTTCGCACTTTATTCAGTTCTAATTGGTTCACAGAGTTGAGTTAATGCGGACGCGACAGTCAGTTCGGTGACGATGCTCAGGTAGATACGGCCCTGGCCGCAGAGCACTGCACGATCTTCGCACGTGCGATCGCTTACGATATTCACGCGAGATATGACGCACTCGCGTACACTGCACCGAAGCTAAAAAAAAATTCGAACCTGGCGTTGGTGGGTACTGATTGCAATGCTTGCACTGTCCGCTGCAGCGTAAAATTGCACTTGTCCACGCGATAACTCCCGCTCCGGCTTTCAGACAATTACGAATTGATATATAGTCGCTCAATCGAAGTGTCTCGCTCGCAGCTCCAAACGGAATCTGGCGCGAATCGCGATATTAGGCCAATCTTCCTGGCTTGCCCGGTTAGGAAGGGGAACCGGGATCACGCATCAGCCGTGTGACACGTGTCTAAATCGAGGCAAATAACGTGAAGCGCGAAACAGTGAGCGAAAACAGCGGTTTAGGCCTCTTATGCTTACTGATAAATTTGAGAATTTGAATGTTCCGAGAGAGAAACATCTTATTATTTATTTGAGCATGTAAACGCGCAGGGACGTTATTTGTCACGATGAACATAAACAGAAAATATCAAATACAATAATAAAACAGGTGTCGTGCCATTTGAAATATACATATATACAGGGTGTCCCATTTTAACTTGGACAGCAAAATATCTCAAAAACTAAGCC
>QKQZ01006775.1:0-15824 GCA_003595255.1 Solenopsis fugax | reverse complement strand
TATATATATATATATATATATATATAAAATACATATACACATATATATCATCAGTCGAGAAGAGGATTATTTTGAATTATGATCCAGATCGTGATTAGAAAAATGTTTCTTATAAAAAGAATAATCAACTTTTTGCTCTCTCGCTCAAGCCAGAACTGTAAAGTCTTCATTCAATGACGATATATTTTCTTTGTATTTAATTATTATATTAACATTATTTAAATTATATGTTCCTTTCGTTTTGCAGGAAAGCTACAACGAGACGAGCGACAAGTCATCAAGTATGTAAACGCTTGTAAAATATCTCTTCGTTATCTACTTGCATCTTTTGATCATATGTATCATCAATTTTAATTATGAATATTGGTATTCTTAATTTGTAGTTTAAACCTTCTTTGATGAAAATTACAAATTTGTTAACTGAAATGTTTAAGAGTTAAAATTAATTTGTCATACGAAATTTATACTCAGTAATTAAATATAATTAAAAGAAAACTTACCCTCGTGATATGCAACTTCTTATAATGAACATATAGTAATTGTCGTTACAATTACAAAGAATATCTTGGTATCATTAATACCAGGATTGTCAGAGAGTCAGTACAATAGAAACATATACCTCATGTATGCCTAATTAACTTAGCCAAATTGAAGCAACAACAATCTTTTTCAGCGAAAGCTTGCTCGGGTATTTGTATGGCCGAGAGAATCGCCGATTATTGCGATGCCGTGCTGGTGATAGACACCCTTTGCAAGCCGGGCTACAAGTGCTGCGTATCCAGAGACGCCTTCGGGGACTCTCCGCCACCTGAGCTTCTGGTGATCGACCGACTGAATTCTTCTCGTTATGACGAGAAGAATGGCGGCGGTGCTTCTAGCAAAGTTTCGTCTTCGTCAACGACGACGCGACCGAATACGTCATTATCGACAAATGTCTTCGCGACCACTGCAATTCCAACGACAATGACAATGACGACAACATCAACAGCGATAACGGCTGCTACCAGACAGCCATCGACGGTGACGACGACGACCAAGCCGAAACCGGTGCCGTTTAAGCCGTGTAAAGGAAAGTGCACGAGTGGACTGCTTGCCCTCTTGTGCGAGAACATTGACGGAGACGCGGACTGTCCTCCCGATGATTCTGTATTGACAGTTTGCTGCATCAATGAACCGCTGCCACAAAAAGTGGTAATGAGATTTAATGTTTAATCACATTTTAACAAAAAATATGTTATCGTTTATGAACGCGTTGATTTGTTTCGGAAAGATTATCTCGAAGCTATTTAAAAAATTAACTAAAATTAGGTAAAAAAATTGAACAGATCTTCAGCGTTTGTAATTTTTTTATTATAAAATAAATTTTAATTATAAAAGTATGAAATAAGAAATCATAAAATCTTAAAATATTTTAGAATAATTCACATAAAGAATTCTACAAAAGTATAAACTTTTTTAGTATTTCTGAAATGTGTTGTAATTCATATAAAAATCTAAGAAATTTTCTAAAAAATTATGAAAAATTTTCACTCGGAAAGCAATACTATAATTTAGTGATATTACTTTAAAATTGTTGCAACAGTGTAAGATGTATCGGTTTGTGTAGGAAACAACTACGACGATCCGGCCCTCCACGAAAGCTCCTCAACCGAAGTTACCACCGTGTCCTGGTTTTTGCCTCTTAACTCTTATGGCAGCTTTCTGCGAGCGACCGAATGTGATTATAGCTAAAACATCGACCTGTCAATCCGGCTCCATCTGTTGCGATAATACAAAGAGTCCGCCGCAGGTAACTCATGATTCTATCCAAGATTTGTTGGTCAATTTCTAAGAATATAATAGAGATAATTACACGTAAAAATATTATATACAAACGATATAACAGTATATTGTTACATACAAACAATAAAATGTTTATTCAGCCATAATTTGTTTTAATAATCTTCTTGTAATCTCTTTACGACGTTCCAGACGCCAAGACCAAGGCCGAGACCTACTCCGCGACCGCTGACAACAGTATCATTACCACCGGACCCACGTCCGGACTGTCCCGGTTCCTGCATCGTATCTTACTTGTCGTTCACCTGTTTCAGTAAGTAGCGGTCGCGCGAGGAATGCGCGCCTCACGCAGATGGTCTCTCATGTTTATTCATACGTTGGCAGGAAACGCTGAGTTAACGAGTCTGTTCAAGTGCAAGAAACAGGGACATCAGTGCTGTGCACCAAAATCTCTGATAAGGGAATTTCACGGTGGAAATTCTACGGAGCCAGTTCTGACTAACCGAAACGACACATTACATGTCACTTCACGACCTTACACTACTCCATTTACCACATCGTGTAAGTGTTTTAAGAATTGAGAATGCCATCGTTACTTTACAGGATAAAACTACTAGGAATTGCGAAAATTATCAAAATAGACTGATTCAAGCTCAAATTAAAGTTCTGGACAAATTCAAATTAAAATTAAAATCTGTTAAATCGGTTGATAGATTAAGATCCGTGTACGCTAAAGAATCATCATTTTCACAGATGAGACGACAATGGTTACCACCACTACCACCACCACCACAAGGAGTCCAGTGTACAGTAAGTACGTTTGCGGCGTAAAGGGAACTTCACGCGGCCCCATTCAAGCACGAAGTTCCGAGAGAGTCGCACGTGTAGTAGGTGGTGAGGAGGCAGACGCCAACGAGTGGTGTTGGCAGGTCGCCTTAATAAACTCCCTCAACCAATACTTGTGCGGAGGCGCGCTGATAGGGACGCAGTGGGTACTTACTGCTGCGCATTGTGTCACGAAGTGAGTAAATGTCGCCGTCTGTCGCGTGCAGAACGCTTATAATTTCCTCCACGTGCGTATGAATAAAAAAATTGAGAAAAGTATAAAAAGATACTTGTTTCCAGCATCGTGAAGTCCGGCGACACGATCTACGTGAGGGTGGGCGATCACGATCTCACCCGTAAATACGGAAGCCCCGCCGCTCAAACCTTGTGCGTCGCGACAACGTACATTCACCACAATCACAACAGTCAGACACTCGATAATGACATCGCTCTGCTGAAGCTTCACGGTCAGGCAGAACTGAAGGATGGAGTGTGCCTGGTTTGCTTGCCAGTACGGGGTGTCAGTCACACAGCTGGCAAGAGATGTACAGTTACTGGTTACGGATACATGGGAGAAGGTAAATCATATCTCTATATCGTGCATTTGATACCGTGTATTCTTTTCTCTGAAGAGTGAATATCACGACGCGTGTATTTCACTGCTTGTGCAATAACATACGATGATACTTTACAGCCGGTCCTATACCCCTTCGGGTACGCGAGGCAGAGATACCGATCGTCAGCGATGCCGAATGCGTAAGGAAAGTAAATGCTGTGACTGAAAAGATCTTCATTCTACCAGCCAGCAGTTTCTGCGCCGGCGGCGAGCAAGGAAATGACGCTTGTCAGGTATACTCGCTCTTCTATGATGCCCAGGATATTGGCTATTCTTGTTGAAAAAATTTTCATAATATTTCATAATATATTAAAAAAAATTTTTTTATATTTTAAATTTATGAAGATTTTTGAGAAAATATCTAAAAAATAAAATTAGATAAAACATTCTATATAGAAATATTGTAAAAAATTCTGAAATTTAAATACAATAGAAATTCTAAAAATTATGTGTAAAGAATTCTAAGATGAATTTTCATTAGGAATGTGTTTAATAATGTCATATATTGTATAACTGTCCAATATTTGGTTTAAATCTTTCTCCAAAAATGTTTTATTTAACAAAAAACTAACGAATTTCGTTCGTCATTATTTAGGGTGATGGGGGAGGTCCTCTGGTATGTCAAGACGATGGCTTCTATGAACTAGCTGGACTGGTGTCTTGGGGATTTGGTTGCGGTCGCCAAAATGTGCCGGGTGTATATGTAAAAGTTTCTTCGTATATCGGCTGGATAAATCAGATCATATCAGTGAATAATGTCTAGCTTATCTGTTACGACGATCGAATACGTCTATTCTACATACATCTATTTATTGACGGGACGTTGTAGTACCTTTACGCGCTTGATGATACATAGTGCACTCTATGCCACATATGTGTTAGGAATAAGAAGCAAGAAAACATAGACAGATACAGAGATAAGCTCGAAATTGGCTACGTGTACGTATTAATATTACACATATACACTTATTAACATAAGATATCTTTTATTTTTTAAAAACTATTAAAGTTTTTAAAATTTTATTTTTAAAAACTCTATTAGAGTTTTTAAAAAATAAAATAAATAAGTGGGCCTTATTTAATTCAAATACCATATGTTTTATACATTTCAACTGTAAAAGAGAAATTGGGTCATTTTCTCTTCTACGAAATAATAATAATATGTGTATAAAAACGCGTTAATATGAAATTATATTTTGTTTTGTATTTATTTATTTATTACTTTATTTATTATATTTTTTATATTTAACATCTCTCATGACTTCCTCACAAAATAAATAATTTAATAATTTGGTAAAAAATAAGGATGAGGATAATATTTTATCTGTTTTTTTTTCTATTATTTTTCACTTAACAATGTATTCGGTATGCTGGGTTTATCTTTTTACGTCTATGCGAAAAAAAGCAATCATGTCAGAGATATGAAGCTGGTGCCAAAATAATTTTTCATAAAATTTATTTAAATAATTATTGACGATATAGATGCATGCATGAATTATATATACTTTTTTAATACGTGATCATTTTATTTTTCTTATTAAAATTATAAATTACTCTGTTGTCGCGTTTCACCGTCTTTTAAAAACATACGAGCTTAATTCGATATTCTGACACATTTTTCTTTTTCTGCACTTTTATGAAATGTGTCGCCAAGTGAGTACTGTTTCTAGATGACAAAGATTTTTCAATGCGACATATGATTTTTAAATAGGTGAGTTGATAATTGTTGATTAATTAATTTGTGTATGTGTGTATTATTTATTTAAGGATGTTAAGGATGCCTTAGCTATACAATACCTGTTAAAAGTTATCTAAATTTAAAAGCTGCGGTTCTCTCTTCTCAGGGTTACTTATTTTGTTTTTAATCAACAATAAATTTTGGTAAATACTCAAATTTTGGCTTTGAAATCAGCTGTAATGAACAAAATGAATAATTTGGCTTATAATGGCTTATGCAGCGTAAATGACCACATTTTGCTGCAGTTTTAGACAAATAACTTTTAACCAAGTAAGTGGATTCAAATAAACTTTTGCATGAATATTTATTAGAGTTTTATCGGTAAAAAATTTAATTCGTAATGTTACTTTCTCATCTAATTTGCAAATAACTAATACAAAATGTGATTTTACATAAGAATCAAGAGCAAACAAAAAATTGGATAACCTTAAATTTAAACTAATAAGAGAATTGTTTTTACACAGATACACAAATGTAAGAACAATCTGAAATTTTTATATTTTTGGTAATTTGGGTAATGCTTTGGGATATGACACATACATCCTTAAAATATGTAACGCAGATAAGAGCCAACTTCATGTTCTCAATCATTTCTTCAAACGAATGTTAATATTTATCTTTATTTTATCTTCATATAAAAATTCTTCGAAAAGGATACTTTATAAGTAGGACAATATTATAAGTAATAAGTTGCGTGTGCAAAAGTATTAGTATTTAATTTTATTCACTCGTGAAATTGGCTTTATATTTCTCGTTAGATTTTCAAATTTTTATATTCCATCCACATCTGGGGATGTCTTAAATATGATCATCCTGTGCTTTGTATATTATTGCGTCGCTCGTAAGTTGTCTGCTATATATGTATTTAAGATCGTTATTAGCGAATCCAATCGCTAGTAGATTGTACATCTTGATATCAAACTTAGTAATTAAGTGTATTAAATATATACACTTTGTAAGCCATCGTAAGCGAAAATTTCTACTGTCCAGTAATTGCTGTCCTTATATGAAGAAATTCATAATAAAGATTAAAATGATTGTATAAAGATACAGTGTATTTTAAAACAAAGTTTTCAGTTATTTAATTATATATACCTTATGAATAATCATTAAATTTATCTGTATATTAATTGATAAATTAGATTAAATAATTTATATACTTCTTGTGTAATATCATAAAAATTATATTTAATTATACAAATTTAAATAATTACAACAATTTAAATATAAATATTAAATTATGTAAAATTCTCCAAATTATTTGTATGTTCAAATATAAAATATCTGAAGAAATTTAATAAATAGTTGAAAAATTTAGTCAAGTTAACAACTTTTTCTCAATGTAGGGGAAAATGGAATTATATATTGAACTGTTAATACTAATAATAAGATTCCAACGTTGAACTGGACTCAATTTCTTCTTAGAATTCTTTATATATAAATTTTTTAGAATTTATATATAAATTTTAGAATTTTTCAAAATTTCTGTAAAACTTTTTAGAAAATTTGTCATTGTAAATATGCATTTTTATTTATAAAACATATGTATAATAATAAATGTTCAATTTAATATTGCCGAGTATTTTTTATATGTGTGTGATCAAAAAATTGTTTATATCTGTGATCAAATTATTAATATATTGTTTTAAAAACTCTAAACAACCCCCCGATGGAGTTGCATCACTTGCATCTAATTACACTATTCAGAAGCATAACATATCGTAATATAAACCTTGCAAATATATTTTTACGGATGAGAGAAGAGATTAAATTCTCGAACGTTTCTTTCAATGTAGGAAAAGATAATTTTTCAATAAAAATTATTTTTATTATACATATATTATTTTTATTATACATTGCAAGAGAAATTAATTAATAATTAAATTAAATTAAAAATAACGGCAATTTAATTATGCGTTCCTGAAAATCGGTAAAAGTTGTTGAAAGAATATACGGCGATAGATAAAGTAGGGCGAGAATTGGCTTTACCACCACTCAAAACTCCGAGAAATATTATCTGAAGTATCAGGAAAGCAGAATAAGCAAGGAAGTTGCCGAAAGTACGCTAGGTGAGCTTAGTATCGGCGCGCTGATTGGTCAGTGTCTTCGTGGCGGGGGCGTTTCTATCGCTCCAGTATCGACACGCTGATTGGTCGACTCTTCCTATTACTCTCATTGGCCCGGCACCGGGAAGCCATCATTGTAGTATAGCCAATTATCGCGTACCCTCTCTCCCTGGAGTGGGGATTTTATTCCACCTACCACCTCCAGTAAACTTACTCGCTAATTCTGTACTCCTAATAACTCTGATAATTTTTCGAGCCGTTTAATCGGATGGACAGCGCCGTTTCTCTGATGTTAGCGGTCATTAATGCCAATTAATGCTTTCCCAGTGCGATTCTGGGCGAGTTTTTTTAATTCATCGATTGATCAATCGCATTATGCGCAAATGCAGCTTTTACAAAACAAAGTTGCATTTGCGCATAATGGGATTGATCAAACGATGAATTAAAAATTCTTTTAATGCACGTAACGTATCCTATATAAACGCAAGCGCATATGGATATGCTCCGGGAAGGCATATATGTCCCCTACTATACATATTTCCTTCCTTCTGTCGTAATTTCTTTTCTTTTTCTTTCTATTGATATATTGTAAACCTCGTTCAGTATGTTAATGCCATAAATAGTAATTAGATAACTTATTGATAATAATTTATCGCCATGCCAACTGTTACAGATGGCATATTTCTTTTTCCTTCTCAGATAAGAAAGAGAGGTTAAGTGTAGCATATTGCTTCCACGTCACGTTAATTATCTCTTTCGTGGTCGTATGATTGTGTTTCACACGATCATTTTCGAGCGCTAGAATTTTATACTGCAAGTTCAAGATAACAAATCAATCAATTTCTCATTATGTCAACTAAGATCAAGGTAAAAGAATTTTAATCCATTTTATTAGAATGCGTTGACGTTGCTCGAAGAAAGATTTTTAGACTCTCGGCTTCGCATGTCGTTTATATTTTTAAATTATTTACGTTGATTAACCGCAAAAATATTACAAGTTAATTTTGAAAATTACTTGGTATATTCATGTTCTAATAGGTTATATTATCATTAAAATTAGCATATGTTATAATATGACAAAAATGTCGACAAATTAAAGAAACATTTTTCACACAAAGCGTAATATAAATAAATGTATAAGAGTATTGTTACTGATATTTTTATATATTTTTTTAGATAGGACTAATATGTGGCTCGGGTTTGGGCGAAACTCTGCACCAAACGTTTAATTGTAGTAACGTTACAAGTCGTGAGAACGCAAAGAATGATTTTGGATGTCCATCGAGTGATCTTTACCACGGCTGCATTGATGGAGTAAATGTAGTGCTACTGGCTAGGTGAAATTTCTTATAGATATCAACTCGGACATCTATTTTTATGCATTTTGATTTTTTTGGTCCTACCACTACAAAATTCTGAAATAAATATTTGCTTTCTTTATTGTTCTTCAATGATGTTTATGTCTTATTTGTTAATGAAAGTATCTTCTTCTCTTTACTCAACATAGACATGGCGCAGGGCATGTATTTAGCCCTACTGGAGTTAATTACCGTGCTAATATAGAAGCGTTGCGACTTGCTGGATGTACTCATATACTAGCATCTACAGCATGTGGATCATTAACAGAGTCTATCAGTAGGGGACAGTTAGTCGTGCCTGATAGCTTCATAGATAGAACCAATTGCAGGAATGGTACATTCTATGATGGAACATCTGCCAAGTATAGTGGTATGTCATATATATATATATATATATATATATTCACTGTACTACCAAGATCAATAAGAAATTGAACTTTTCAATGAACAAGTAAAAACAATTTTATTGCATTTTTTAATAAAAAAGGATATTTTAAACAATTCTGAAAGTTAAATTTGAAAAACAAAAAAATACTAATTTGCAATTTATTATTTTAAAGTCTTAGTATTTTAATATTTTTCGTAAACAGTCATTTATTGACAATTGTTCAGTGACGCTGTCATTGGCGATTGATACAGTGACGCTATATTGTTTTATGTGTACAATCTTTAAGACATATTGCCTGTGAAATTACAGGAGTAT
The DNA here is from genome assembly GCA_003595255.1 of Solenopsis fugax. Classification (NCBI taxonomy): domain Eukaryota; kingdom Metazoa; phylum Arthropoda; class Insecta; order Hymenoptera; family Formicidae; genus Solenopsis; species Solenopsis fugax. The sequence goes on along the minus strand of QKQZ01006775.1, from coordinate 6,739 downwards.
GCCATATGCCGATGGAGCCTGCGTTCGACCCGCGAACGTCGGATATCTTGCTGCAAGCGGCAAAAAAATTGGGATATAACATAAGGAAGGGAGGAACAGTAATAACTATTGAAGGCCCACGTTTTTCCTCTAAAGCAGAGAGTAACGCTCTGCGTCTTTGGGGTGGACATTTGGTCAATATGACTATATGCCCAGAGGTCTGAATGCCGTGATAAACTTGTGTATAACTAACATCCCATACAGAAATTTATTACTGACAGTATTAAATAAGGATATGTCTTAATAATACTATTTATAATATTTTGATCTGAATCAGGTGTTCTTGGCGAAAGAAGCGGGCCTGCTGTACGCAGCTGTAGCAATGGCGACTGATTACGATTGCTGGAGAGAATGCGAGGACAATGTCCATGCAGCCGATGTATTGGTTGTGTTCAGACAGAACGTTGATAAAATAACAAATGTATTACTGGAGGCGGTGAAAATTATCGGCTGTGAAGATTGGGAGCAGGATATTCTTAAATTGAAGGTAATTTTTATTATTGTTTGTATATCTATAATATTGGAGATGTTTTTTTCTAAATGCTAGCGAACAAAATAAGAGAAGCGAATAAGATAAGAAAAATATTTTCAGGCCTTAATTGAGAACAGCAATGTGACTACGAAGAAATAAATAACTTCTTTGCAAAGTGGAATGAAAGAAATCATGCCTCTGTGTATAATAATAAATATATGATATCAAAATTATATAAGATATACAAGATTCCAATGAAGGCCTCTATGAATTACTCATACATTCCACGCGCGCAAATTTTTATATTGTTTATACAGAGGATTATTATATGAAGAATCAATTTATTTTACGAACTTTTATAATCCTAGAGATAATGAACTTGTATAAAATCTATTAAATAAAACTGTTATATATATATACCGTTTTATAATTTTGTATACTTTTACCTTTCACACTGTTTATTTCCACCAATATAAATTAAATGTAAGCTTGTTTAATTTACTTTTTTTCTTTTTTTAGTTTCAAAAATTAGAAAAAAAAAATGAACAAGTTGAACTAACAATAAGATAAAAGTTAATAGATATCAGTAGAAGCGAGTAAAAGAACAAGATAACATAAAACGTTTAATATATATTTTGTATATGACCTCTATAATTTTGCTACATTTTTCGTTGCTCTATAATAAACGGAGTCTAAATATAGTCATTCTGTTTAATTATATAATCATGTGCAAAAAAATCAAAGAAGCAATAAAGGAATCAGATAAGTATAACACTACATCCAGGAATCTAGTAATGAATATATAAACGAAGAGGCAGACAATTAAACTTAATATTTATTATCTACACAATTACATTTACCTATACAATTCGCAAAAGTCAATTGACTGATCATTTCTTTAAACATCTAGTATCTACATAATTGAACTGCCAATATATATATAATTCTTTCCATTTTATTACATGCCAGACAACATTAATCAGTATTGTCATCGATTTCCGCTAATATGATTTAACTTAATTAAAACATTGTACATTGGTCTGCATTTTACAATGATCTCGCAACATAATGATCTCAAAGTAATACTTATAATAATATGAAACCATGGATACTATACACGGATTTTTCTTATGTACAAGCATTTACATCGGTGTGAAAAATTAAGCTTGTTTTAACATGAAATTTCTTCAAAAAATATATCTTTATGATATATGTTTATAATATAATATATTCACGACTTATTTTGTGCAATTTATAACGCTGCCAACTCAAAAATAACTAAATTTAATTTACAAATGGAACAATTAATTTAAAAAATGTCTGCATTTTCAAGTAATTACAATCAATAACAAATATTTTATATTTGATAATATTAAAAAATGAGACTCGAATTTTATAAAATAAAGATTTGAAAGATGTCTTTACTAATTATCTTTTCGATAAATTCGATATTAGCATAAGATACCTTCAATCTGTTAAAATATTTGAGCGCTAAACTGTAATGATTGTAATATGTATATATGTGAATTAAATGGTAGTATAATTAAAATTCTTATACTTTCATGATAATACCGCAATCAGTTTTCCATGTAGACAATACATAATGTAATCTGCATATTACATGCACGTATGAAATTTATTCTTGTAGTCCATAAATTTGAAACGATAAAATATTATAAGAATACATGACTCAAAACTTGTCTTAGTATTCAACAATAAGATATCCATTTTTTTCTAAACTGTGGTTAACAATTTGCTTTGTCAAATATTCACATGACACACTTGGTGTGAATGTTCTTTACAAGATGTAACAAGGTATATGTATATATATTTCTTATCATAAGTCTTGATCTCTTACATATTAATAAAAAGATCAGCTTAACTTTGTGTACAACAGAACAGAGAGAATTAATTACATTGTGGTACGGATCATATTTTCATTAACATAAACACAAAAATTCAAGAGACACATTTTTTGTATATCGGCCCAATTTGAGATACAAGAGATAAAACAACTCAAAGCTATGGGGAATGAGAATACTTTGAAAAATATTAGATTTTTGAATAATCTAAATACATGCAATTACAAAATACAGAAAAGTTTTTTCTAAAACATTTATATATATATATATATATATATATAGCTTTCACTTTTTCATCGATAATTGTTTAAAATCAAATATAAGTAATATAAATATTTGTTTTGAGGGGTTTCATCTTTTAAATTTTAAATTGGGTCGATATTATTTAAATTATATATCATTTAACATATTTCAAGTAAACTCGAATTCAGATTCCATATAGTGACCGGTCGCTTGGAGATGGTATGCATTTCTATGTCACATTAAGTCCATTCTACATAAAATGCATAGTCTAACATAGCACAAAACCGCCGAACCAATGAGAATCTTATCTAATCTTATGTAAATCAATATGACGATTTTATGTTGGATACTCATTGACCACGTTTACACGGCCCGATTTATGCCCAAGTTATAACATCAATGTTATACAACTGACCAATTATGAGTATTCCTCTGAAGAATAGAATTACTGTAATTAGCCAGTTTCATAACTACAGATGTTACTAAACCTAATTAATGGTGACGTGTAAATGTAGTTGGTCCAGCCAACTACATTTACACGTTATGCTTATGGTCTGTTATGCATTTCATGGAGAATGGGCTACAGCGTGTAAAATATGTTGCACTGTTTTAAAGTATTGAGAAATAATCAAATAATTAATTGTTGTTATAGATACTTAATGCCAAATTCAGAGTTACAAGTCGAAAACATGTCATTAATGGTAATTGCCTGAGAATTTATAATCTCTATTATCTTCTATAACTTTGTTTTAGCTTTAATATTTGGGAGGAAATATGTATAAGGAAGGAAATGCACAAACGATTATGCACAGTTTCGAGTAATATTACAGTTTATACATCATTTCAACTTTTTATCAATTTAGAAAAATAACTATTTCTGAAAAAGGCTACATGACAATTTTTTTCGATTGCAAATTATGATTTGTAATCATTAGACATAATAGCTAAGAGAAAGAAGTTTTCTGGAAATGCAAAAAAGTGTTCTTTTTGTATATAATACAAGTAAAAGACTTGTACGCACTTGTCGCTAGATTGATATAATAGAATTATATCATCCGGATAAATAAAAGGACGTATGACGTTCGGGAGGAAAAAAGCTCTGATTAGACCTTATTATCGACCATATCCACGTTAATCTTGTAATAGACATACGGGAAATAATCGCTTTGGCCAAAACCTAGTCCTGGTATATCCACATTCTGTTAAAATTAAAATGATGTTGTATAAATATATTCCACATAAAAAAAATATATTTTTTTTAAATGTACTATGAGATACAAATTAAAGTTTTTTGACGCCAAATTGAATCGTTGAAATATAAGTTTTAATTAATAATATAATTATTAAGTTGAATTGTAATATACATATAGATAATAAAAAATATTTCTCTATAAAAAAAATAATATTGATTATATATGATATAAAATCACTTTAAATATGATTTTATAAGATTGTCAATAAATGTGATTCGTATAGTTCGCACACATCTATTAAATATTAATTATTGAATTTCAATAATACAATCTCTTATACCTTATACATCTTTACTTACGTCCTGATTATGTGCTGTCGAAGAGGTAGCGGATGAATCTAAGTGGGCATAAAGCTGATTTAGAGCATCGCGTAATCTCCTCGCGCATTTCTTATGCGGATGCAATAATATTGCTTGAAAATTGACAGGTAAGCCATATCTACAAATCATTTAAATTGTTACATTGTAATATGTTACGTTAATATCATATCGTATTATTTCCAATAAGACACTTTAATGTACCTAAGAACAGACTCGACAAATACACGCAAAGCTTTAACGTGGATCCAAGCGCAGAAACATTCACTGAAATTCACTTTCAACCAACGGACAAGGGGGCCAAATTGTTTCTTTTTGTCAGTTACCAACTTCGTGATTTCGTTCTTTCCTGCAATGAGATATAATTAAAATAAATTTTGCATTATGCAATACACATCTTTAGCTAAATTTCTAATCTTTTGTCTTACAATATTCTTTTATATAGTGATTCAATTTAAAAATAAATCTAAATCTAAAGACATACTATATATATATATATATATATATATATATAAATTATTACGCAATGATGTACCATGCAAATCATAAAAGATTTTTATGTAACAAACCTGCTGCTAATTCTTCTTCATTGTATGTAAAATCTCGCACAATAAACTTTTTTTCGCGAGCATGCAACTTAAACTCATCTATTACTTTTTTAAATAAAGTGATCGTAAATAATCCGTATTCTGAGTCCTGAGTAATAAGTTGTGTACTACGCGGTACAATCATATCCGTTAGTTTTTCATAACAACCGTACCATTCCTGAAAGCTGGATCTAAATAATATAAGATACACATAAATGTCAATTACTCATCAACGATCTAATCTTTACATGATAAATTTATATAGCAACTTTAGCATATTGTGACAAAAAATAAGTTGTAAATGTATTTACTCACCTTGGTACAATTACAAGCAAAGTAGTTAGATATTCGCTGTCCAAGATGAAGTGTTCTTTTTTCACTAAGTCTGCTAAATTTCGTGTTAATAAACTTCCCCTAGAGGTCGTAGAGATTAAATATTACATAGTGATATATGCATGTACTTAACTCTCGATTACATTTGATTCGAAACATAATTCAAACTCACGTCTGTTTCTTCTCCAAATTTTGTAAGCTGCCTTTTAAATTATTGTATATCGTGGATTTAGTTTTTAAATCGGCATCGATTTGCCCCACTTGTTTGCTGATAATATCCGCAATGTTCCTCAGAGACTGTTTGATAGGATACTTAGCCATGTCCCACTGGAATCGAGTTATATATGATGGCAGATCACCTAGTGAATTTCAAGTATTAATCCAATTGTTTTTCGAGACAATAAATCTTGTTAAGCAATTTTATAGTCAGAGCTTTAGAACATATTTCTATATTTATTAGCGTATAATCAATAGTAATTGTAAGCTCTATCACAAGTATAATAAATGTAAAATTTTAAACCAATTCAATATTGATATATTTCTTAAGCTCTGCATATATTATCAACATATACAAATGACACACGTATTTTTTTATTAAAATTCAAACGTTACTCGAAGTAATATTATTATAAAAATAATATATCCAAAATGGTGAGACAAAGAAAGAAGTGATTTCCACACAAGCAATATTTTGATATTTTACAATGCCTATTCGTCATTAGCATTATAAGAAAGAAGCAGGACATACACAGAGTATATCATGCAACCAATTATAAACAAATCCATAAACACAACTTTATATTTATTTATATAATTTTTTTTTACAAAAATATAACACAATTATTTGCATAAAATCCTGTACACGTTGTTTATAAGTTGCAGAAATATAACGAAAAAATTATAATTTTCTTAACACAATTTTTAATTAATAGATAATCTCTTAAAGTAATTTATAATAATTTATAATAATTTATAATATTTTATATTTGTATATATTTGTACATGCAGATCTTAGTTATATCCTAGAAACAATATTATTTTTTGCATTTATTCCTGTATCTTATTAAGTATATTATATATAATAAAAAATTCGTACACTAATCTAATTAAGCAAGATAAATCCCCATTACACATGCAAATGTACCTGTATGCAATTATGTATATTAATATTATAAACAATATTAATTATATCTTTTATTCACTTTTGCATTTTACTTTGCAATTATCTGCATTATTTTCTTATATATTTGTAAATAAAAGTTAACTCTCCGTTTCTACATACATGCTCGATGAATCCAAATCAACTTTAGCATAAGGGGGTATTCTGGTGTGACGGCCCGTTTTCAAAGGGGATTTTTAAGAATTAATTTTAAGTAAATGGTTAGACCTACAGATTTAATGTTTTATATTTACATTTATTCATCTTTGAAGAAGCACCTCNTTTATTCATCTTTGAAGAAGCATCTCAATTTTTTTCAAAGCTTTTTATTAAAAATTATGGCAAATACAAATTATTGAAGAAAGTACAATTTTCAAATCGGGCGCCATGATTTCTCAAAAACTACTAGGCCGATTTGAAATTTTACACAAATGTAGTGCACATATGTGGCTATCGTGTGAACTAAAAGAAATT
>QKQZ01006771.1:0-31083 GCA_003595255.1 Solenopsis fugax | reverse complement strand
ATCATGCTCATAAGATAATAGCAGGTCGAGAGAATGATTTGAAATAATTAAATTTATAACAATTTATAGGAAGAAGTAAACTGTAAAACGAGATTACACTTCAAGAATTCATCGGATCAGAGTAGGGCGAACTAGAGTTAAAACTGTGTTAATGAGAAATAACTAGAAAACGGTCCGTATAAAGTTAAACTAATGTTAATTTCTGTCTTTAAGTTTCTATCCTTAAAGTTTTTTCTTTTTATTTATGATAATGTAAATACGAGGGAAACAAAAAGCAAATCATAAAAATAAATAAAAACAGAATTAATGTATTTTTTAAATAAAATAAAAGGTATGCCTCTTGATAATTGCTAATATTCAAAATTCTTTAAATAATTAACATAAATATTAACTTAAATTAGTCTTTAAACTAGTTGTTAGTTCTTACATTTGTTCTTAGAACAGTTTGTTTAATAATTAATAATTATTAAACCTCAAGTGATGTAATATTCCAAATATAAACATAAAAATTAGCTCAATATTAATTCCAGCGCTTATACAAGGTGTCTTACTTCAATAATATTGTAAAATTAGATAGCATGTCATTTACACAGCAAAAACAGCAAAATTTTTCGCAAAAAAGCAATTTTTCAGAAAAAAATCGGAATTTTTCTGGTTTTCTCCAGCGATTTGAAAAAAGCGGTTTTTTTAAAACTATAAAAAAATCATCGCTGGACAGTGCGCGTTTGATGTGCTAACGAGATGGCGGAGAAAGAATTCGCATTAGCGAATTTTTGTAACGTGATTAAGACTTTGCGGTATATAAGTAACGAGAATTTCTAGAATATAATTGAAAAACATCAATAACGAGAGTGCGTGATAATTAGTATAAGATACGGGTCAAACATAGTCAAACATACGGGGCCAGTTACTCTTCTTTTTTTTTTTTCTTTATCTTTTTATTCTTGCGACCGATGTAATGTTGGGGAATTATCAGCCAGGGTCTGCGACACACTGGCTTACATAAGGTCTCGCATACCCGCGTATACCTCCGTAGGACGAGAGATAATACAAGCGCGCGCGCACGTGAGTGCATGTGTGTGCGAGGACCGGTCCGTAAAGGAGGGCAGGCAGGCTTTGGGGGTCGAATTTTGAATCGCCAATTCCCATTTGTCCCTGGGCAATGAATGTTCCGCTCCTTATAATTGAATTAACTGCTTGATTGCGCGCTTTACATGAAACGAACGGTTCGCATAACATCAATATTTTCGTCACATGTAAACAAAATTAAACGAATTCAAAGTGTTACGAATTTACATATCTATCGTGTAATATAAAATAATGTAATATTAATTTTGATATATTGCAGTATTTTTCTTTCAAATTTGATAATAGAGCAGGCAAATTCAGGAGTCGTTTTAAAAGTCACGATTAAATAAAAGGAAAGCATTTTTATCTTTGTAAAACTGTTGTAAAACTATTTCGTGAAAGCGTAGACGAAACTGTACGGAGAGAAAAATGTTTGGTGACTATAATTGCATAATAAAATAATTATGATTAGGAATCATTAGGAGTTCCATTATTTTTGTAGTTATTACAGCTATAATATTGGTAATAAAGTTATTATTACCAATATTATTAGACCATTTTACTGCATCAATATACGACCTGGCAAAACGTGTAACGATGACTTCACTGGAACAGTTTTTTGGATCTTATGTAAACAGCTAATTGCTAATTGCCGATAAAATATACATGTGGTGCGCATAATATTAATGTTAACAAACGTAATAATATTGTATTTCGGCTTATTCCAAATTTTTGTACACTAAAGATGACCGTTCATTAAAAGTCGAAACGTTTGTTTTTAATTATACATATATGTTATGTTATTATTAGTAAAAGCATCCAACACGGCTCATAAGTCTGATTATTGTATACGTTTGAATTATATTCGCACGAACCTTATTTATCTGTTTTTAATTTTTTAATTACTATATTTATAGGTCTATCAATTATGAAGAAATTTTACTCTAAATTATAATTTTAAATATTAAAATACCAAGATATAAATGGTAAAAATAAAATGAACATTTTTATATAGTAAATGCAATTACAATTATAATGAATATAACTGTTTTTTTAACATTTGCTTATTACTTATGTTGTAATAATAACTAATAGCTATAATTTACATGGTTGAAACAATTATAAATATATGTATAGTTGACACCGAAAAAGAATTATAATTAAACTATGAATTACAGTTAAAGTGATAATTGCAACTATTTTTTTTTCTCTCATTGCGGAACTCATTGACACAGTTTTCATAATTTCGACATTCGACATTTTAAACAACTAATTATGATTAAACTATTCTAATGTGAGAACCTTACATTTTCATGTTAGGAACAATTCTGTATATGATATAGTTCCTTTGTTGTGATATATAAATATGCTGCATTGTAACAAACTTGCTCCGATAGATTAAATTGGTATAGACTACGATGTGAGTTGCGACAAAGTATACAACAATCTCCACATTAAATTAATGAAAACGTAATATTATAAAATTAAAAGCAGGTCATAAATACATAAACTTCTTGTAAAAATTGTTCTTTTTTTTAATTATTTTGTAATTACCTAACAGCAAAATGCTCTTACAATGAAACAAATGTAAATTATTTTAAATGTCTCTTGCTTCACTAGAAATATCACTAGCGTTTTGTTATAGTTAACTTGTAATTGAATGTCCACACACTTCTCACTCGCGCGTGAGCGCTTAAGTTTGCCTTAAATATACTATAAGTCAACATACTCCCATCTCTATGTACATTTGATTTCAATTATTTCATTATAACACATTTATTATTATTCAAAATAACATGTCAAGTATAATAGAAACTTTTCTTTTAACTAATAATATGTATCTTAGATTTATTCTTTCAAGAATAATAATACGAAATTTTAAAATATTAAAAAATTTACGTGCCTTTTGTTGAATCAGATTCTTTTTTATTATTGCTTGTTTGAATTTAAAGTCAAATTTTGGGAATAGTCCTTATAAAAGAGATATTTTGTGATAATTTTGCATTGTTTTTGGAACTATAAATACATAAATGGAACGCAATGACAACTTGCCTCTTATGCCAACGAACCCTAGTCTCCCCTAATACGTAATTGTACAAATTTAACAAAATATCTAATATTCTTCGTGCACTTTATATTCCGGTATTTTGAAAAAGAAAAGAATCACAGCTGGTTTTCACATGTCCACGTGCTGGCGTCCAAGTATACGTGCGATTATCGATGGAAGAAATGATAGATCATAAAATCAAGAAAGTAAAATCCAGCTGCATCATCGAGCGAGCTGTCGTATGCTGCAGGTAATCATTAGATGACTTAAGTACGTGGTTTTGACGCGTCTATCGTTAGTTGCGACTCGGAATAATAAAGACGTACGTCGTTCGTTCTTCCGAAAAAAAAAAGTTATGAGGCACGATTGTCATTTTTGATTACATAGAAGCGATAATATACAAAGCAGCTGCTCGCACAATAAAGCAGTCAAACAGCGTACAGTTTCCTTTAACGATTGCGTCACTTCTCGCTCGTACATGGGACATAAATAAAAACGCGTGAGTCATAAATAATGACGCTAATTTTCCACCGCGAATGGTTTTTCGCGAAACTAGTCGCGGCGAGCCGCGTCAGCTGATCCAAGATTGCCGAGAGATTAGTTTCTCGGGGACTCGCAGAAGTCTTTCACGGAGATAGCGATCATTCATTTGAACTTCCACCATAGGATAAAGTCGTTTTCATGCTCGTTAGGGAACACCCGAGCCGCTGCGCCGCCGCGCCGCCGCGTTGCTACCGATTTCTACTTTTTTACGTGACACCCGCCGTAATTTTGCAATGTTATGACTACGAGCCACGCATACGGGCATGCTCGATGGTGATGGCCCGAGGAAGTCGATGTCTGGCAGGCGAAGCGAATGTAGCATAACGAATTACGCAAGTATCTCTCTCTTTCTCTCTCCTCTCTCACGACGACGACGCGATGCGCGCGCGCGCACGCGAAAAAACATTCTTCGTGCCTCTGGTCGCTCTTACTTTTTGCCGGGAGGATCGCGCGGCTGCTTTCTTTTCCGCGTTTAAAGGGATTTGCTTGCTCGGAAACGGGCGGCTCAATAATTATTGCCGCTCGTGCGATTCGCGGAACGTTCGCAGCGTTTCGACGTTATCTTTCGCGAAAAATGGGCTTTCTCCGCATTTTTTCCCCTCTTTTTAACGGCAATATTGCGGCGACGATCTTCTACGGGATCGAGAACATCGCGGGGAAGATGAGAGGACTCAGAAAGACGCGAAGACACTCGGAACTAACGCGAACTAAACTGACGCCGCGCTTCTTCTTTCCTCGGCAGCCCGGCCGAGCGACGGCTTCGCGCTTCGCGCCATTGTATCAGCTGTCCTCCTTTTAATGGCGAACGGAATTATGAGGCTGTGTTTAATTGAGATCCGGCGCGAACTCGAACTTGCGCTAGAGATAACGGTGCGTTTTTATTACCTCGTTGGAACAATCGACAAGTCGGATTCGCTCCGGCCTGGCTACGATTAGGATTTTTCCATTTCTACATCCGGTGCGGAAGTAGCCGGCCACGTGTAATACTTCCTCGAGATTTAATTGGCGATCGTTCGTCTACGCGAAAGTGTTAATTTTAACCCAATTGGATGAAATTTCCATTTTGTAATTGGTGGCGAGTACGCGCATAGCGGGAAATTCTCGATTAAATTAATTTGCTTCAATTTTATTATTAAAATTCTTCAACCCGTATTGCGTAACACATTTCTTTTGTTGGTATTTCACGTATAAGTAATTTTGCTGATTAAAATTTTGCTACAGGCTTTGCTGATATAGGCTCTCTTTTTGCTAAAAACACATTATTGCACGATGTTTGCAATCGGGAAAAATCGGGAAAACCTGGAATTTTCAGGAAATTAATTTTTTATTCTTGAAAATTATGGAAGGGAAAATTTTTTGAACTTTTGCGTTTTTAATTTAAATTCTATCTCTCCGACAAAATTGTTTCTTTGATAATTTTTTTCTTAATGCAAAATCGACGCAATAAATATGACATATACAGGGTGAATTTTAATAGTTGAACCAGTTTTTACTCTATGAGAGAAATTACCGACTGCATCAACGTTATTTTGGCTTTAAGTAAGACTTATAGTGATTTCGGCTGATCTGCACTAGTGTGCCACTTGTGTAGAGTTGGTGCAAATATACGTAATGCATATACCCACGTAGTGGTATAAAACAAAAGTTGCACCGACACTTAAAATATGCAATCGGTGTGCCCCAGTCGAAATCGCTATTAAACATGTATCTGTCATTATCCTTTCTTTCTAAATAAATAAAGACGGATATGGATTTAAGTCTCGCTTAAAGCCAAAGTAACAATTGGCGCAATCGGACTTAAATCGATTAGACGTATGTGCAGCCGATAATTTCTCTTAACCCTTAAACACATAAGTGGGTCTGGGAGACCTTCCCGGAAAAACTTTATTTTTGTGCCATTTTATTTTAGTTGAGCAATGAAGTTAGTCAATCATATCGGTCGATAGGGGAGACTTCAAACTTCTTTTCCACCTAGCCCGAATCTTCTTTCTCATTCCGTCTTCACACAGCAAGCGATCGAATTTTAGGAGAATTTTCAGCAGTGTGTTTAAGGGTTAAAAACCTCTGATTCATTAAAATTTACTCTGTATATCCACATACATTCTTGTGTGATTCGCAAGTTTTTATAAAAAAATTAGTAACAATACATTGTATAAATAAATTGGCATTGTGTGTTTAATCATCTTTTAAACTTTGTGTTTATTTGCGATAAGCTAAATCCGGGGATCGCTATATACTATTTAGTTATTAGTAGTTTCTTTTTAGTAATTTTTCAAATTGAATATTTAAAATTCAAATAGCTTTTCGTTGTTATTATGTGATTAAGAAACATTAAAAAGCGTGTATAAATTTATTTGTTTGCGTGTATAAAGCTATTAAAATATTCCCTAAGATATTAAAAATTTTCTAAATATATAATATTTAAAAATTCTCTAATCTTACCTGGAATTTTGAATAAAATTCCTGAAAAATCCCGGAAATTCTTGGACATAATTTGAGTAAACACTTTGTTGGCATCAATTTTCGAATGAGATGAATAAGAGAAGATAAAAGAAGAAAAGATGAAATAACTTCCGTATCGTTCATTCAAGTTTATTAGATACAAAGTGCAATGGCCGTGAGCATAAAAAAGCAATCACGAGTAGGAAATAGTCTTATCTGACGCATTATCTAAAACTATTAGAGAAATTTCTTTTGCGCATAAGAGAATCTGCAATTATATTCAAAACGATGCGCACGATGTTATAAATTTAGTAGCGTCTTAATGATTTTAAATGATATGTTGAAATATAAAAATTAATGCACCTCTTTTTGTGACAATAGTGAAAGAAACTTCCGTTGGTCTAAAAGCTACCGGATAAACGAAGATAAGAAAACTGAAGGAGGAGTGTACGCTCCTGTTCTCAGTCAAAGTAGCTTATCAGATCCCTGATGTCAATGGTGAGATAATGCAGGACAATTAGGTTCCATCTACAAATTGCTTCGTCGTGCCAGATGCTATCTCGTTTTAATAATCGGGTCTCGTTCATTGTTCCGCCATGTTTATTATTGTCTCACAAGCGACGATAACAGTCTCACATGACTAGAGTCTCGGTGTCGCTTCCGGTGTATATAGGTATTCCCTCCAGTCGATGATCGTAAACGATGCATCTCGAAAATATATGAGGAGAAATGTACAGTTAATTTAGCACAATGTAATATTTCTCCATAAATATTTCTTCAAGAATTTTATTCAAAATTAATATATTTGAAGCAGAAATTCTTCAGAGATTTTTTCCTTAGAATTTACTCTCAAAATTATGATAGGACAACATAGTATTAGGGGAGAATTGCTGAACTGCATCACATAAATCGTACCTCAATATTTTACATTTTTATTTAATATAAGCAATGTTTAGTAACAAACATATGAAATAAATGAGAAATGAGTAATACAGATAAAAAAATTTAACAAATTATGTCTTGTTTTGTGCGTGCTAGCAACACTTTAAAAAATCAAATACACGTGATGTTAATTTTTTTGTTCAACATAGTTGATAATAATGTGATTATGCAATTTTATACTGAATTTTTATACTTTCATAAAAGGTTTATTGTAGAATATTTTACATTCATTGCATGTACAATTGGTATTATTATGAAGATTAAAGATATTTTTATAAAATCAGTCTTATTTATCAAGTTTACTAAATCGTAACACTATAAATTTTATTTCAATAAATGATATTAATGTAAGTGATAATAATGAAATTATTAATTGATATGAATAAAAATATGTACATTGCAAAAATAAATTCAAGCCTGTTTTACTTCGATATCCTTACCTTTTCTTTATTATTATTTATTATTAAATATTTGATCTTTTTCGATAAATTATTAATAAAATATTTGTTAATGATTTCTTACATTTTTAATTATTTTAATTCATAAATTTAATAATTTCAAAGGCAATTCAGGAGATCCACAGGTACCATTTAGGCATTTTAGGCGATCGCATGCCTAAATTAAAATCATACCTTTTGTAGCATGTTACAAAAAGATTTATAATTAATTATCGGTGAAAGATTAAATAATGTAATAATAAGTACCTGTCACATCAAGCTACAATTTTTAATGTTCATTACAAATCAGTATCAAATGGAAAACGTAGTAAAAGATAATTTATGAGGGGTATACATTCTTTTTTATTACAAAAAATTTTACTATAATTTAATCATTTTTATAGTACTTACGGTAACTATTAATAAATCAGAAAAAATTATATAAACTCTCTAAAGCACCATATATTGTTGTCCACATGATTTTAAGGTTAAATTATAAGAAAAAATTCTCTCCATGTATGTATCTTATATATCGATATTTCTCTTTGGAAAAAAAATATTTATTGCTTGTGATATTACACACCCAATTAAATCCTCAGGCAATCCGAGAGAGATCGACGATTAATAAAACGGGAGAGAGAGAGAGGGGAGGTAAGGGCAATCCAGGAAGTGCGAGGATCGCGGCATCTCGTCAGGATCATGCAGAGGATCGATGAGCCTCTACCGCCTCCCCGAGCCTCGTCTTGTAGATGAGAGGTCGCGATTTTTTCACAACTCGACGCCCACCCTGGGGTGATTTATTCGAATTATAAATCGACGAGACTCCCACGTTGAGACGCGTGCAACGCCTGCCTTACCGTTCGTGGGAGGTCGAACGCGTCAATTATACGCGACCCACGCCGGGCTTGATTTGTACACGTGAAAGTGTTAGAGCATGTCACGAACCTTCGTGCGCCTATCTTTCCGCACGCATACGATCCGCTTGATTCTTATCCGGAAAAAGTGTTTTACTAGTCGGACTGAAAGGCGGTTTTCGCTACAATAATTAATTTAACAGTGCGGAAATAGCAGTGCGCGAATTTATCATTGCTATGCGCAATGTTTTGATCAGTATGCTTAATGTACTTAATTTATCACATGTCGTATGCGATACTTTGGACTAATTCGTTTAAATATCTTATTTAATTTTTCACATTTGTTATTTTTTAATCATTTTATTAACAATCTTTTAAATTTTCTGTAATTGTACACTCAGAGAAATTGTTTGGTAAGATCAATCAAAGTTTGATTGAATAGTGATCAAATGAATTTTGTAGTTACTGATACCAAAAACTTAGTTACATTTAACAAAACTTTTTGTAATTTGTTGAAAATAATTATTTGTTTAAGGCTACAAATTGTTTGGTCAAAACAACTATTTAATAATTATCACTATAAAATTCAATTAATCACTATTCAACCAAACTTTGGTTGATTTTATCAAACATTTCTCTCAATGTATACAGAAATTTATATCGTTTTTAAGTTAATAAACATTAAGTTAAGCTTAATTTTTAATTAATTACAATTTATAAAAGACAACTCCACACTTTTGGCCGCAAGCTGTATTATAGTATATTTTATTTTTATTTCTTATTGTGTGGATTAGTCAGAAATTTAACCCGTCTTGTTGCCGCGCGTTTCCTTTGTTCGTACAGTCGAAGCGTGCGTAAATACGTGGAGGTGAATGGTTTTGACAGAAAAAGAAAAGATATGGAAAGGAAGTCGCGATCGTCGTTGCGTTTGTAGGGAGTGCAAGCGGCGCGGCGCGCATCGTCACAAATATGATTATACTCATGCGGAAAGTATTCTCATTAAGTCGAGTCCTGCGGAATAGAAGCTGTAATAATCAAGATTCTTGCACCTGCATGACCGGCTGCAACGGCTTGCCGTTCTCGGTGCAACGACGATGACGACGTTTCTCCAGGGAGAAAGATCGATGCACCGCTCAATGTATTTTTACTCCGGTCGATTATTTTTACTTGTATCTGGACGGTCGTATCTCAAGTGCCCGTATACGCTCGTACGAGATCGACTTGTATAAAAAGCTGTACCTGTTTCTTACAAAGTTCGAGTAATATTAATCGGATAATGTATATTTGATACGCGTAGTTTTAATACATATAAAATATATAATATGCATATACGTGATTTTTGAAATACTTTCATAATCGTGTACTTTGATCATTAAACAATTTTTATGATCACGCAATTATTTATTATCTTTATAATATTACGTTATATTACTCTGGCTTCATATAATTTTTTTAATTATTTTTATTTTTTACGTATGTCGTATACTCTGTGACGGGGTGTTCGCACTCACTATTCCCAGAATAGTAAGCTAATTTCTCTGCCCTTCTTTTTTCCCCCTTTTCGTTTTCTTCGCTCGCCCTTCTTCTTTTCCTCGCCGGCCAGATAACTGCGCGACCGTCGTATAGCCCGTGAAACGAGTTTTGCAACTAGGCGACCTCCGCAAGGCGAGCGAAGCTACAGAGCGGAGAACTTTTCTCTCTCTCTCTCTCTCTTTCTCGAGCCCGCGATGAAAAGGAGCACGAAAGGCGGCCGAAAGAAGTCTCGCGCACGTTTGCATTCCGTGTACGGAGAGTATATACCGATGATCGTCTCATAATAAAATCAGATGGTCGCGTCCCGCGGATTCCGCTCTCGCGTGCAAGCGCGAAGGTAATCAGCCCACATGAGCGAATAAATGTTCGACCGCCATCGACGCGAGGAATGGAAAAGAGTGAGACGGGGTGGGGAGGGGGAGGGGGGAAATGCTGCTACCAGAGAGATTTCATGCAGGCAATGCAAGAGATCCGCGATGTACGAGCATGCAAACCTCAAATTGCACCGGCGACATGATGCGCTAATGAGGAAAGAGAACAGGAAAAACATAAAGACGCATCGTTTACGTGTACATAAATAAATACAAGACGTCATAAACGGTACTACCGACTGGTATATAAAAGAAGTAAAGTACATGTACATGCATAGACTATACTAGGGCGCGCACTAATGATACTCGGGTACCCGGATACTGGGGTATTACCCGTACATTTCGGATAGTGAACGGGGATATCCGGGTACCCGAACCGTGTTACACGGATATCTGTATTACTCATATTTATTGACATAATGGTATATTCGTATTACCTGTATCTTTTTTTACACGTATCGTAAAGTATTTTATTTTCTACTACATATAGGTAGAGTTTTTTGATTCGTCGATTGATCAATCGCATTATATGCGCAAAACAACTTTGCTACGTAAAGCTGCATAAACTCGCCAGTAATATTGTACATTTTTATTTAAATATTTTTAAAAATCTATAAAGATACTTACGTATATTTTTAATTATATATATATTTTTACTTAAATAATTCTTTTACACATAGCAGCATATTAAAAAAGTAGGTATATAAAAGACACAAACATGGAAAGAACGGTTTTCCTGAAATATCTAAAAATTTGGTCACATACAACTCTGAAAATCATTTTGTTACCATACGGATAGTAGGAGTATTCGATTTTATCAGCGAATACGGGTAATACGGGTACTCGTGTAATACCCGTATATTTTGAGTAGTGAACGGGTATGCGTGTACCCAGATATTTTATTATCCCGTTCAGCCTTAATAGAGATATAGAGTAAAATCTGACACCATATATAAAAAATTATAGTGATATAAAGAAATATATAATAAAGAGGGAAAAAAAATTAATCCTTTTTGGCGTTGGTTTTAATTACAGTGTGTCAACATTGGCTGATATTACGGAAAATTATATATTGAAAAGGTGACATCAAGAGATGTCTATAACTAAAAGTTGGTTCCATTTTGATTACTTACAGAACCATTTTTGTCAGCGAAAATGAATAAAAGAAATATGTGATTATAACGTACGAGTTTCGGATTGAAACAAAAATGATAGATAGTGTAAAAAGCATTTGTGATACGAATTTGAAAAATTTTCAATTTTTCCAAAACTCGTATATTATAATTGATGCAAATATTCTTTTTTTAATCATATTGCTTATGCAAAATAGCACTGTAATAATTCAAATGGCATCAACTTTTTTTATAAACAGCTGTTTAATCCTTTATTGCATAGTGTTCTCTGTAAAAGACAACGCAGGTTTTACATGTTTTTACATATTTGATAATTGATTTATATTACGTATTTGATATTATTATGTTCCTAAGAATAACAAAAATATATAATTATTTTGTATTAAGTATAAGTTAAAAACAAAAAATCAGTCAAAATTAATATTTTTTAACAAAAAATTCATGCTGGGATGAAAATGCTAATAAATAATATCTTCAAAATTTTGTATTAATGTTTTCGAGGTCGCTGATTTCAAATCTACATTCATAATTGGCAAATTTTAAATGGCGGCCAAAATGATTATCAAGATATGTTGAATTAATTAATTTTGATTTTTGATGAAAAGCGATAGTTGGCAGCCATTCGAAATTTGCTATAATAAGTATACAGGCTAATTATGAGACTATTTACGAAGTTGCAAATGTTCAACGTTTCGAGAACGCTCACGATGCGTGCTGAGAGAATTTCAGCACGTGACGTAAGATCCGTGCGCGATGGTTAGCCCATCTGGATTTGCGTAAATAGCTACGTGGCTTTTTTTTCTCACGTGAAGCTCCAGTTACCAATGCGATTAGATAGCTCGAGTCTAAAATTACTTCGATAATATGTACGCATCATGTATTGCCGAGGCAACGTGATACTGAGAGAGATAAAGATTCTCTTCGCACGTAACTCCTGTCGCTCACGTCCTGTCATCTGAGAAAGACAAAGATTCAAATTGCATAACTACTTTGTTCCATTTCGAATCCATTTCGAATTCTTACGTATTAATTTCTCACGTACATACATAAATGTACAAACGTTGTTGGTAAAAATTATATTTTAATGACTTATTTGCCTAAAAAAAAGGAGATTGATTACGTGATAACTGATAAGTGTTCTAACCTTTACGTACGTGCATACGTATTATTTTTAATTCCACATAACTTTTGATTGTCGGCTCACAGGTGACTCACAAGAGCCTTGAACGAAACGATCAACTCGACTAACGACAGTTGTCCGCCTCTCTCGTTGCTCCAATTTTCCTCTTTCAATTCGCACCGCCATCCGGCGTAAGTGAGCTCGGATTAATTTCCTCCAATACTACGACAAATTAATCCCGTGTAAATCGCGCCGGCTGTCGTGTCGGATTCAGTAGCCGAATCCTGAAAAGGCAAAATGACAATCGTGCATCCTGCGGAAGCGGATGCTCGCCAGTACGCTTGGCTAACTCCCTCCGTCGTTTCGCGACCTACCCCCCTACATTGAAGTAACTTTCGGTGGACGTTTACATTGCAGAGATACGAATATGCTTTGCTTCTGATCCTATAGTAACGCCAATACTGTTCTCGAAGCTTGCCTTTGTGCAGTCTGCTCGTATAATGCTAAAGGTTCATTAGCGATAAGCATAATCTTATTGTGACATTCTTTATCTTATATTACGATTGTTCTCGGAAAGAGTTTCGTGTTTCTAGATATCTCTCCTAGATAGAGAACATTTTAGTTGATACTGGAATATTTTTTGATTATTTTTTTCGTTTAAAAGCTTCAGGACAACACTACACAGAAAAAAAGTATCAAAATCAAAAAGTATCAAATCAACAATTCATTGTTTCATATATAAGCAAGAATATAAATTCTTCTTGGAAGATTTTATAATCTTAAACAGACTTAATTTGCTAACATAAAGAAATTTTGTTTCTTCATGTAAGCAAATTATGTCTGTTTAAGATTATCAAATTCTTCCAAGATTTTATATTCTTGCTTATATATGAAACAATGAATTGTTGATTTGATACTCATTTCTTTCTGTGTATAATTGTTGATTTTTTAATTTATTATTATTAAATATGTATTATATATATATATAATTATTATCAAAGATAATAAATTCAGAATATTATTTTCTTTCGCCCAGTCGATACACGGAAAGAACAACTTTGCTGAAATATAGATCTAAAAATAATTATGTTGGACCGGTAAAATAATTACATTGGACGCTTCAACCAATTGTAAAATGTCGAAACTTTTTGCAGCAATATCATCATGTTTGAACATCCTACGACCGTTTTGACGGTCCAACATAAAATTTTCTGATCTGTATCTTATAGCTAAATTTTCAGACGCTGCAATAAAATTGATCTTTCCATGTATAATAAAAAGCAATCGTAAAGTATAGTCACCATATCATGGGGATAGTTATTTTTTCCGTTAAAGCCACTGTTGCGAATATAATATTTTATGATCGCTAGTATAAATATTATTCTGAGACACGAACCGTTCAAATTACGGCTCGGAATAATCAAATTCTACGACATTGTATCTTTCCCCAGTACATACACCATGTGCGCCATGTGCGCGCGGCTAGTTTCAATTCCAGGAGCCTAGTTTACGGATGCGGCACACTCGTGCACGCGAGCCGATACGCGTGCAACGAGCGTGCTGCGGAGGAACGGGTTAAAGCGGACATGCGTGTACGTACGTGACTGTGTTCGCGCGCATACGACCACCGTGTCGAGATCGCTGCAGCGCACTTGAAGTTGAGCAGAACTTCCGGTTGCATCGAACAACTTTATCGACGGGGGGAAGTTCAAAGACACGCGAGTCGACTGCATCCTAAAGATGTTGGCACAGTCTCAGAATTTTTATCGGAAGTTATCGCTTTATCTCTGCCTACGTTTATACAATCTGGAAAAAAATCGTACGTGTGGCTATGTTGTTTGAATGGCAAAGTGACTAGGAGGCCATAGTTTCTAATACTTTCTTTAAACACCTAAAGTACAGCATATTCAAATGGCACTCGAGACATCAGAAATTGTTGATTTGGATATGTTTATCTTATTTTAGAAAGTGCAATTTGTTCAATGCTCGATATAAAAGGTAATGAATTATTATTTATTTTCTCAAAGGATATGCAAGAGAAAATCGGCATACACTTATTATTACAAATTGCATATCAACCACTTAGTCATAGTGGTAGACAATGTGTGCCACTTTTGTGACAAAATAACTATACCGAATTTCGCCTGCTCTTCGTGATCGCAATGTGTGCAGCGATAATGCGTTTACAATTGCTCGCTAATTGGCTCGTTTATGTCCCATTGACATAACTTTAGCATCCGTTTTCCCAGATTGTGACGTACTCGCGGACGCGAGCATAATCTGTTCCACATTAATCTAAATGGCGGCTCTTTGAAACAATATTGCGGGAAACGGTACACAAACGCTTTCCTGCGGACGAGACCGAATTAGCAGAATGGGAATGACACGCAACCTGCAGTCGACAATTCGATTCCCGTTACCGTGAAAGAATGACGCGCCGTACCGTAACACCCAACCATCATATACGATTTACTGCGTTTTCGCTGTTATTAAGAGAAATGTATCCTAGCTGCGAATGTCTCGTGGTTCCTCGTTCAATAAAAATTGTCTATCTCTATGCAAATCTTTGGTCCGCTTACGTCGCGCCGTTCATTAAGAATAGGATGGAAAACGAATGTGCTATATATACGCGTGTGTACGATGGAAAGAATGAGTATTATGTCTAGACGACAACGTCTTCATTCGCCTAATTCGCACAGCAGTTGGCGAATAAGCTTCTGCTTCTATCACGTAGAATATAAATTCTACAGCTTTCTTATTCTCATAGTATTAATTAAATTTTAATAGTATTGGAATTTTACAAGAAATAGTCGACAAAATACTGGTAGTATATTATCGATTCTATTGAGTCAGTACACTGAGAGAAAAAATTCCTAAATTTTAATAAATATTTATTCGAAATATTTACTTATGGTACATAAATATTTTATTAGTACTGATCGAATAAATATTTATTAAAATTTAGTAATTTTTCCTTCAATAAAGTTTTGATCCATTTTAGCATTTTTTTGTTACATTGTGTCAACATTGGCAGATATTATAATAAATTATATATTGGAAAAGTGATGTCAAAAGCTGTCTATAATAAAAATTGATTCTATTTGAGACATTTACAATACTTGCTTGTATCAGAAAATGAATCTAAAAAGAAATATTTGTATGTAATTATTATATAATGTACAAGAGTAAAGAAAAGAACAAAAATAATGCTGTAAGAAAAGTTAGAAATGTTTCAAATCACAATTGTTTTTTACAGCATTCATCATTTTTGTTCCTCTCCGAATTTGTACATTATGATCGTATGCAAATTTTTTTTTCGCTGATACGAAATTGTACTGTGAATAATTCAAATGGCATCCAGCTCTTGACGTCATGTCAATAATATATAATTCACAAAAAAAATTCGCCAAATGTAATTTTTATATGTTCAAATAAATATATTTATTTTAACATCATTTCCTGAGTAATTTAAACAATATTTTCTAAAGGTTAAAAATAATTTTGTATTAATTGATATTTATTTAAATCAAGGAAATGATGTTAAAATAACTATATTTACTTGAATATAAAAAAACTTGATCAGTGTTTACCAGAGTTCATATATTGCAGCAAGAGTAACATCATCTCTCCGAGAAAGGTCAAGACTTTTGCATTCACCTAATACAATGTAACACATTTCCATGATCACTATTATTGCGCACACATTTTACATTTTTTAGTATTACTGAATTAAATGGCCGCGTGGGCCACATACGCTACATACGAATCTCACGTGTTATGGCAATCGAGCGAGAGATTTCTTCCTCCGCCGGACGAGGTTGAACGCCCTCATAATGTCTCAAAGGAGGAGTGATTGAGCCGCAGCCGCAGTACTGCGCCACTCCGCCATCATTTAACCAGATTAGGAAGCCAGTTGGAGAAACGAGCGAGCTCATGTCGCGCGATGTACTCCAGATACAACGTCAATATGTGTGCAGGATACTCGCGTGCATAATAAGCTCGCGCACGCGGGTGCGTACCGTACGGAGAGGCCGACAAACCCGGTGAACCAACCCGCCGCCGCTGTTTTACGAGACACTTGTCGAGTGCTGGTTGTACTTCGCCGCGATCCTTCCGCTTTCTGCGTGAAAGCCCGACATTCACTTCAAAAACTGTCTTTATTCCCGAGCAAATTAGTAGCAATTATAATACGTGGTTACCTGTGAAACCAAGCGTAGTTCTAGCCGATTTTAAAACGAAACAGCTGTGCAAAAATCGTTACTTACACATCTGTTTGCAATATTTTGAAACAAGATTTTCATTACTCGGATGATACATTTGTTATTTTAATATTCTCTTTAAGAATTTTTTATACTGCAATATTTTTCAGCTGTGTGCGTGGCGTGTGTTGATATTTTGATAGTCAAATTCGCATGAATATATAAGAGCAATTTGTCCGTCAATCGTTTGCAAGTTGAAAGCGGGTACTCCATGCGTGCTTACAACGAGACTCAAGTGCCTGCAGAATTGAGTGTCGAAATAATTCATGCGGGCTGAATTTCCGGCGACGGCGCGCGAATATAACTCAAGAAACTTACGTCACATCTGAAACACATACTTGGGCCTCTTATGGTGACAGACCCATTAAGATAAAATCTTTAGAATCATTCCAAGCCATTGATCTGACATTGTTGAAAATTGCATTGTTTCTTTCCTTCTGTTAAATATAAAATACATTTCTAGTTTTCTAGGCTTCTGAGCATATTTATTATTATAATACTAATACTAATATTATTAAAACTTATTGCGCTTTCTGAATTCTATAATTGTGATATAAAGTTTGGCAAATAATATCGGAACGGGCTAATAGGAATCAGTGCGGTAATTGTAGCGCAGTCCTGATGTTAATTTCAACATAATTACCATTAAATTAATTTAACCGTTTCGACTACAAATTTTGGGTCATCTTCAGTAAAGTGTGTTGAAATTTGGTAGCCAAAATACATTGATTTAACGATAATTACGTTGAAATTAATTTAAGAAGGCTACAATTACTGTTGACTCTTATTAGCCCACTTCGATATTATTTGTTTAAGATTGTATATTGCAATTATAGAATTCGACAAAAAACGTAATACGTATCAATAATAAATACGCTTTGAAGCTTATACAAATCATAAATTAGAAATGTAAATATTTATATTTAACAGAAGGGAAAAAAAGAATAGAAGTCTCAATAATGCCAGATTAATGATTCGAAAGATTTAGGAGTTTATTAATTTAATTTTAGTTAAAATAATAAAATGAAATTTTTGTCTAAGTTTACGGAATGATGATTTATTAATAAAAAAATTTGTGCAATAATTAGCAAAAAAGAAAATGACGAAAAAAAGAATGGTACGAATAATTTAACCGATCGATTGGAGACCAAAACGATGATGTGACACGCGAACTTTTGTAAGCATTTTCACATCAAGGTTTATCGCGGAAATAGATGTTGGGAGTTCGCGTGCGACAGTGCCTTTTATCCAGATGAAAGGTATGAACTTCACATGACCGCATTCACTTGCCAATCTTACTTATTCATACTTTTGTTCTAAACTAAAAACTCTATGATGAAGCTTGTTCAATTAATCAAGCTTATTCAGTCTTGCAAACACAAAACGCCGCGAGAATTTTTTCTGACTAATTATCGTAGTTTCATACAAACAAGAAATGCAATTACCGAAGCAACTCCAGATCATACGTAATACGCAGTTTTAATACAAAATTTTAGATATTTAATAATTTTTAATAATTAATGATTTGATGAGGAATTATTAAATCTATCTTTGCTTTCGGTTAATGTCAAAATGAATTTTCTTTCAACATAGAATTTGTATTTATTTATAATTTTTATTCATATATAATTATACAATATATAAATTCAGCGTAATTATCAGTCGTCACGTGACCACGCATGTAGTAGATATGATTGACATTAACCTCATTATCGTCAGTTATTACCAAAGCATTGTGTAAGCGATTTCTGCAAATGTTTCGACAGTGGAATCCAACTGAACATGCTCCGATGATTTTCCTTCTTTTTTAACATTACGTCGTTACTACCTGCCGTCTGATGCATTTAAAAGTGATATTACGACAGAACGAGGAAGAAAAAAAGAAAACCCACTGCCTTCGTCGGCGAGGTGCGAATTAGTTGTAATTGGACTTGCGCTTAACATAACGCAAAATATATGCATGTAATAGCTGCAATTACAATCAGAAATGCAAAATGAATCGATCGTTCTCAGCTATTTGCACTTTTCGCTTTTTTTATTTACATTTATATGCACCACACAAAGTCAATTATAAAACATTATTATTAATTATAATAATAATGTACACGGTTGAAAAATTTGTTTTAAAAATTTAATATATATCTCATTCCAAACGGTCTACTCAAATTTTTGTGGTAATTTAACACAAGATGAATACGTTGGGAAGTAACACAAAAAATGTAACATAACTGATGCAATTTGAAAATAAATTATGGAAGCGTATTTCTTAAGTAAAATTAACATTTATAATATTTTGATACACATTTTATTCATTTATTTTAGAATTAATATTTCAAAACTGAGGTAAATGTACGGAATTACGCCACTGACCCGAATGACATCACCATAATTTTTGTGCCCGTAATAAAACACAGCTGATTAAAAGTGTCTAAACGTTACCGGAAAGCAGTCGTCAAACTCTATCAAATGGTTCCGTCAAAGTAAATAAATGTATACAATGTAATTTTTCATAAAAAGCGGTTCCCAAAAACCTATTGAGAATCTGTCACTTTTAACTATCAATGGCTAAATTTATTCTTAAATTGTTACTACAACAATGTAACCTGTAAAATGATAAAATAAAATAATGTTGAATTGGAATACAAAGTGTTTTAGTTTTGCACATTAATATATTTAAAAAATGATAAAATAGTAAAGTATTATACAATTATATGGTTTTTATAAAATATAATAAGGGTGGCCAACACACAGATAGGATGTTATTTGGTACATATTAGTGAGGTAAATCGAAGCAATCTAGAATTTCGATGATGTAATTCAGGACATTTGCAGTTCACACTTAATTTTTTGCACATAAAAAATATTTTTGTTTATATACTTTTTTATATACCTTTTCGCTAATTTACAATATTAACTTTAAATAAAATTTATAGACTTACCTAACATCATTTTATTTATTTATTTTTTTTTTCAAATAATCTGTCGAAAATTAGTCTTTGCAAAGTGGTGTAATTTCGTACATTTATCTTACATTATTTTTTATCTTACATTATTTATTTATTACTTTGTTATTTTAACATTAAGAAATGGTAAATATAATTTGACACAAAATACCACATTATGTTAAATTAACGCTCGTATATGTTAAAAATTTAACATAAAAATTTTTACAATTTTTAACCTGGTTTTAACATAAATGCAAAATGTTTTCTACTGTGTTCATATTACAACTTCTTCGTCACGATTTATTATCAGGTAAAAGCTGAAGCTGTGTGTGAAACGAAGAAAAATCTCTTATGTAAAATATATTGCATTCCATATATTATTAACAGTTTCTCTCTCATTATAACTATAACAGCAATTTTCTATTTTTGTAACAAAGTAAAATATACAAGGAGCACTGTGCGCGCGCGTCTAGTCAAAGTGCATTTCGGTGTCGCCGGTCAATACCGAAGTAATTGACCGTCACGTTTTCCTTCTCGCTTGGCTTATCGGCGATTTGTCCATAATGCGTAATCAACAACCGTTTTCCTCCCGCGAAGGCTTCCGCTTTATTCTTTCCTCCACATCCCGTATCATCGATGCGCACTAACTCGCGCCGTGCGCACTTACGCGCAACCAATTACTCCTCCATTTTCCGGGGTTAATGCGTATTTGTTGTACGCACGATTTAAATCGCTGCCTACCTTCGATGCGATGGAGTAAACCCGCATAGTTATCGATGCTGAAAAAGATAACTACGACGGTAATTTATATGTAAAGGCACAGAAATTTACACATTTAAAATGAACTTAGAAAAGAAGGCAAGTGCATATAAGCAGATTGCAAACGATTAAGAACCGACTCCTCCGACGTCTCCAACCGAACGTGCTCTCTCCATGGGGATCACGGGATGGTGATACGAGGGGAGAAAGAGCGTACACACAGTAATCGGCGTCGGTGGAGTCGGCCCTAAATCATCCTTGATCTTGCCACCCCGCGTCTCAGCCTGCTGCGCCAATGGCAGCGTTCAATTTCCGCTCGCATCCACCTGTACCCCCTTTTTTTTGTTCCGCACATGTTCCGAGATAACCTGCGAGATGCTGCGTGTTGCAGGCAGGCCAACGCGCGAGCAGCCGCTCGCAACATCAGCGGGTCAGAGCAGGCCTGCACTAGATAGAGTTTACAATCATGCGTTGCTCTTGAGGGGCAAAACCCGAAGAAACTGTACTCTTAAAGCGAAGAGTTATACCATGATCGAGTAACGTACGCGAATCGAGTTGAAGAAATAAAAATAGAACAATGGAAAATGTATGTCGGAGTGTGTGAAGATAAGATTATGTATAATGCATAACCGATTGCATAAACAGATTATCACAAACAACAGTTATCAGCGATTTGCAAAATAAACTAAATACATGTTTACTATCGGAATGCTTATCTGTTAAGTATGTTTATCGTTAAAACCTATAAAATGAATTTATGTAAATCGAGACTTTTATCAAGTTAATCAGGGATCGGTCGTATTTTAAATAACCTTATTTAAAATAAAATACAATAATCCGTTATATCGGACTGACAAAATTAAAACACGAGACTAAAAGAAGATGTCAGTCCTAGCGGTTCTTGGTGCCGAATAATAATTTTTTTTAAATTAAAAATTAAATAATTGTTTAGTTATTTAATAGGTATTTATTATCTCTAAAGGATTAACTTGTGACTTGTTTCTTTTATATTTTAAATAAGTCATATTAAAGTTTTTTTTTAATGACTCCTAAAATTAATGCATTGGATCTCGAATTGACTTTCAAATTTATTTTTTTTCACAATACGTTTTTTTCACAAAGGAATTTTGTAAAATTTTATTTTTACTTGTAAATGGAGTTCTGCTTATGTGTTAAATGTTTCTGAACGGTATTTTTCTTCCTCACGCACAGGCTCATCCTCCCACGTCGTGTTCACGATATACGCCGTGGCCGATGTACGCCGATTTAAAATGTTGATAGCGTCCCATTATGGTTAAATAACTGCTGACCGGGAGTAGTGCTCGTTGGCTCTGACCGTGGATAAAATAAAGCGGCGTGCAGCGGCCACGCTCTACAAATCAGCAGAGAAAATGCTCCCGCCTAGCGCGATGCTGCATACCATGTACGTTTTAATATATCACGGTCTGTCTTTCGTAAAAATATACAGAATTAAAGATGAGAAATAATGTACAGTCTGCATCACAGAGAATGTATAATAACGCGTCTAATATTCACATCGTATACACGGAAAGAACGGTTTTACTAAAGTACACTGATGCCTATTTCTACCAACGAAGATTAACTTTGATCTTAATTTAACTCACTCTTTATCTTTCTTTCTAGTTTTAAGAATTGGAAAACGATAAAGAGTAAGTTAAACTGAGATCAAAGTTAATCTACATTAGTAGAAATGGGCATAAGAGAAATATTTGGTGAGATAGACCAAACGTTTAGTTAAACAATGATCAAATGAATTTTATAGTTATAATTACACTGAGAAAAAAAATTACTAAATTTTAATAAATATTTGTTTAAATACTTGCTATAAAATAATTGTTTAAATGTAAATAAATATTTGTTTAGTACAAGAATCACTAATGTAATTTAACTATCATTTTTTCATTGTATAAATATTTATGTACTGTAAGTAAATATTTCATTGCAAGTATTCAAATAAATTTTTTTCTCAGTGTACTAAATATGTAATTGTTTTCAACAATCTTAAGTCTTAATCAAACAATTGTTTTTATACAATTATAACCAAATGGTTCGTTAAAATAATGTAATTAAGTTTTTGATAGTAACTAAAAAATTTATTTGATCACTAAACATTTGGTTGATATTTCTCTCAGTGTATCTAAAAATTTAGTTGAATACAGATCTGAAAATAATTTTGTTAGGCCATCAAAATAATTATGTCTCAAACTGAATTGCTCGAATGTCAAAATTTTTTGCAGCATTACTCATCATGCTTGAACATCCATTATTCTGATGGTCCCATAAAATGATTTTCAGATCTATCCAGCTAAATATTTAAATACTTCAACAAAATCATTCTTTCCGTGTAGTCGCATATTTCTGAGCCAAAAGAAACGGCAGCAGATTGGCGACCTCGACCGAGATAGATTAACTAAAAGAGATCGTTCGCAATTTGTATGAATAATGGCATGCATGATGATCGATCAAAAGATTTGCGGATAAAAAAACAGATGTTAGTATTCTTCGGCAAGCGATTACATGTTGCGAATCGCAGCGTTATATCCTTTTGAATACGCCTTTCGATCGAGATGAAGCAGCGAGCGATTTCACTCGCTTCGTACAGCCGTTCCCCGTCATCCGCCATCTGTCACCTTTCGGGAACACCTGTTTGCCGAGAGTTTAGTTACTCCACGTAAGAGGAGCCACGTTTCCTTATTACACCGGCTCACCGGCCATTCGCGAACATAAAAAAGAAAGTATATGTGCCACGAGTTACAATTCAGGATCTCGACTTAATTCCATTAAAATATCTCGGTATCTCACGAGCTCTTCGGTAATTCTTACATGATGAAAGATATACATTTCAATTGTCACGTGTAACGACAGTGTTAAAGATCACATTAAGATTACGATTACGACAGTGGTGTACGATAAATAGGTGTGAAACATTGATTATATTTGGGAAATATTTGGGGGGCTTGAAGCTTTTTACTAATTGGGTCTAGGAAAGAAAAAAAATCGCGTGTTCGACTACAATTTATCGGTGGGACAAAAGAAAAATGGATTCTCCCGGACACATAACTAGAATATACTCAACTATCTCGTCGCGCGTACTCCTCTTCCGCGCTTCTGATAATTACGTTGGCCCATTTCGCATCTAGTTACAGTTACTCACAATCAGTGGCATTACGCCGCAACGCTAATTTCCGCAGATACGCGACCCGAACTGCGCAATGCGTGCAGTTATAATGATCGTTTTGCCTCCCGCGGGGAAGTTGCTAATTGCATGCGTAAGAAATGTGATTTGCATCGCGGCCCATGCGTGGTGCCGTCCTGATTATTGCTCGGATGCGTTATCGAGCGCAGCTTCGAGGGCCCTCGGTTCGCTTTGTTTTTCAAGAGAAGCGTTTACCGTCGAAATTGCATTGCGCCGTATTAATTAAAGAAATGAAAAGTGCCGGTTGAGCGTTTCTTAATGAATTAATTCTTTCACGCGCAACCGAGTTCGTAATAACTTCTTATTTAATCTCGAAATTTATGCGTTGTTTAATCGATTCGAAACGTGCGGATTAGAACGTGAGATTAACCGACTGAGCTCTTTCCTTTTGAGCGAAGTTTCAAAGGCATCAAAGGCACCTCCGCTTAGAACCGTAGCACTTAATTGCACGCGAGCGCGATTCGTTGCCGCACAATGCGCCAAGTTGCACCAAGGGTCAAAGTGACTTTCAACTGTACCTGGCGAATCTCGTAATTAATGACTGTACCCTTCGCCACGAGAAGTCTCTTAATTGAGTCTCCTTGATGGAAAAACGACCGCGAAAATGATGACTTTCTTACGTAACGTTAATTGTCACGCGATAAGACTAATCCGCTGTAATCGTATATTTTTAATTATATCGTATATTAATTAAAAATAAACTAATAAATTTTATCGAAATTTATATAAACAAGAACTAAAAATAAAACTGAACATAATTACAAACTGGAAAGTGCCTTAAATTCTGTCAGATGTAATAGTTTTTATAATAATCTGTTTCGATTTTTCCAATAATTTAGTTTTTCGTAAAATAAGCAAAAATAAGCGTTTGACAAATAGCCTAAAACCGACACAATCGGACAATAATACATTTTTTTTCTTTTCCTCTCACATAAGTCACTTGTATAAAGTACTTACAAGATAATGCATATAAGGATTCCTAGAAACCTTTCACATCATTGTAAACGTTTTTTATCGATTTACAAGTGCCTTGTGCTGTTCCGCAAGATGCCACATATAACGTTACAATATATAAAGATTGGATTAGGTTACTAACTGTGCTATGTCTTTTATTCTATTTTATTTGATTTTTTACTATCTTATCGAACAATTGTGCTAGTTTACGGTGCACCCCTATTTCATGTTTAAAATCGCTTTATGAGAAAAATAAGAGATAGAAAAATATAATTATAATAGTTTTAGGACGCTAATAATATGTAAAACAATCTAATATTATCAATAATATACTCATTGTTTAAACTGTGTTTGTAGAAGAAAATCGTGTAAATTGTTTTCTTACCTTCGTTTTTAGTAGATTTTATATAGAAAAAAGCAATAAATGTATGAACTACAGGTTTTTACTTTAATTATTTAAGCAGATCATGTTTTCATCAGTATTAGTAAAGTGCAAATAACTGAATATCGCTTTAGATCTATGTCGGTATTGGAGACTTCCCTCGAAATTTTATTACGTATATGCGTGTGAAAAAAATACATAAATTCATCAATTAAATTATTAATTAAATTTATTTATAAATTTATATAAGTAAAACGAGAGAAAAAAAAAGATCAAATTAATTCGGACACGAACGGTCGTGAGTGCAGCATTTGGTCGCAAAAGAGGCCATGCCATTATCGAATGTTAATCAAAGCATTCGTCCGATCGATTAATGATACCAATGCGAACGGCGTATCCGGCCCGGTACACCTGCCTGTTTCAGTCGATTGAAACCGCGCGCTGTCGATAGAATCGAAATCGGGGCGGGGTCTCGCAGTCGTGGTCGATTAACTTACATAATCACGCAAACACGGGAAGCGATACCAATTAGATACTGTCATTATTCTGGCTCATCTCGCAGCAGCCGTTGTTATCCGCGACCGTTTTGACCTTATCTTTTTTTTTTTGCGCGGCACGCAGATTTCGGAATCGCGTGGTAATCACGAGAGCGGCGGGAGCGTTTAAATCCACGAGGCGCGACAAAGACGCACGGTTTTTTGTTGCCTAATTATGTACCGCAGTGTGCAGTCGCGGTCAACGTACTCGACCGTATTGCGGAGTCACGAACGGGCGTTACGAGCAAGCGCGCACAGAGCCCGATAAGTGCGCGTCTCGCGCAAGCACGCGAGAATTTCTACACTTTGCCATAGGATCGTGCTAATTGCCGCTTGTTGCCCCTCGCCTCTCGTTGCAAGACCAACGGCGTGCACGGAGCACGCTTTGTTGCCGGCTTCCCCGCCGGCTGTCCTTGTAAGTTGCAACTCATATTGCCTTGCTGAATTCGAGCTAGATAATTATTTATTTCGCGATACTAAAAAGTAGATGAGAAGGTGATATTGTAGCTCCCATTTGCATTTTTTATGATAACTTTGCCAATAATCAATATTTTTCATTGAAAACCCAACGATTACGTTCGATTCTAGATTCAAAGTTAAATATAGGGTAAAGTTGCCTATTATGAGATACCTTTTTTTAAAGGCTTGTAACTTATTTAATTTGTACCCATTAACTTCTATTTTTATATCCAAATTATATATTATTAAATATATATTTAATAGCGTTTTTCATTGGGAAAACTAGTGACACACTGAGTTCGCACTCGCCGCAGGCAATTGGGCGTTTCGGTTCGCGCGAAGACGGTGCGAATCGAAACGCCCAATTGGCTGCGGCGAGTGCGCACTAGTTTTCCCAATGAAAAACACTATAAGTTTCGTCGCCAAAAGTTAGCAATCGATAATAGTTATATACTTCGTTGTAAGTGAAATTTTTTATCAAAATTGCTGATTTTGCTAATTCAAAAAAAGGATTCCTAATATGAGATATAAAGGTTTTTTTATATGAGATGGGTCTTATCGACTTGGACCTTACTAGTTTCAAATTAGGTTCCAGACTCAAAATTTAGTTGACCAATTAAATAACTCTTTCGATACCCAAAAACTTTTGTATGTAACATTTTTCTCCAAAATCTGTTCTCTTCGAGATATTTTAAAGTGTCAGTGCTAATGCTGAAGACCATAACTTCCAAGCATAATTCGAAAGTCCGCAATGAAAAACTTTATTATAGCATTTTGGAAAGTTCTCATAGTCAGAATATACAGAATAATAAATGGAGATTTTTGAGTGTCTCATATTATGAATTCCACGCTTTGCGGTTTCATGATCACCAAATCTAATATTTATAATTAAGCAAATCATCACATCCCGTATTTTTCTATTAATACGACTTTACTCTATCACTGCATGCAGAATTTATCATCAAATATTTGTTTATTTTATAATAACAAATACAAGGTTTAAAGATTTATCTCAATAAATCTTGACAACGTCCAATTTCAAACAAATTTTTTTTGAACGACTGCATGCACGATCTAATAATGAATTTTCTACTAAATAGATTTCACCCCAAGAATAATGAGTTTATGATAGTACCAACTACATGTGTTTATTAATGTAGCAGAAACCTCGCTACCTCATATTAGGAACCTATCCCATAATAGGTGATTTTACCCTATGAAATATTTATTACTAAGGATGTTATTCATAAAAATATGACGACACTGCACGAATAAATTAAAGAGAAGCAAGAATGATTATTTACTCCCTTGCAAAAACAGATGTACAAAATTGATTTTGTTTAAAAAAAAAAAATAGTACTTTTTATTATAAAATTACATATTTTTGTAAAATAAAGAAAAATATTGCAGAATATATGCAAATGTATGTATGTACATAAAACTGTTCCGCATGCAGTACTGAAAATCTATAATACATGTAGTTACTGTGCCTATAAGACCGTGAAATGTATAACACATTTAAATCAAGAAATGGCCAAAGTGGATTTTAATGCTCAATATTTTTTATATGTGACTTTATATACATTTAATTTTTCGAATTGCGCGCCGTTACTTCCGGTCTTGAAATACAATTCTTAAATTAAAACAGAATAGTTGAATCATTAATATATTAACAAGCATTTATAAGATCCTCCTGCATTCCGAAATACTAAGAATTTGTTGCGATTATGTAATTAGATTAGTAGAATTGCAATCGACTCATCGAATAACTATTTCGATATGAAAACTTCGAAAAAGAGACTAAATTGTTGAAATGTCAAAGCACTTAACGGATTACATTAGCAAAATCCTATTGTTTACTTTTGCATAATTTGAAATGTGTACAGTTGAATGTTAAATAACAAAAAAAACATTTAAAAAATATATATATAATTGTATGATAATATGCCTAGGTTTAAAAAGAATGAAAAGATATGTGTCATTAAATGCTACATCGTATCTTGAAAAAGTTTCGAGATGCTTAAAAGTAAAAATGTCTTATAACAAGTGTTAGCTATTGTGTATTGTATATTAACACCTATAACATCTATAATAGTCTACTAACCAAATGATTCTATAAATAATTACTAGTATAGAATTCGTCACTTAATAACGGAGATATATTACGAATGGTCATTATATCTACAAAGACAATAACACCACCTTTTCTATCTATTCTTGCTATCAGTATTCTAATATCTGTACTCTCTCTCTCTCTCTTGTTAGTAGTGTACGAGAATAATATAAGAATAAAACGCGAAACACACAAAAATCAAGGATAAATTCACGTTTCATTTATTTTCCACAGCTTTTCAAGGCTAAGAGAAACATGAATTTAAGCGAATAGATATTTTACCTTGTACGATCGAACATCGCTTTGCTCTAGTCTCCGCGCGAATCCTTCACGAATAATAGGTAATTTATCACCGCGTGTATTTGCGCCGCAAGAATGATATTGGCTCGAGCAGGTCGGTGCTCGCGATCGAACGGAACGGTTCGCCCCGTCACGGCAGTTTTATTATCCTTTTATGCTATCGGTCGCCATGCGAGAGAGTTACGGCGATGAGAGGTGCAGTCGAGTAAAAATGGGTCGAAGAGCATGACAGTCCGAGCTGGCACCTCGTCATCTCCGTGACATTTATTGAATTACAGAGCCGGTTGCCGCCAACCATTATTGTTTTTTGATTACAGTTTTCACGAGTGGCAAACCCTATCGAGGAACTTTGATTGAGATATTGAAAGATATTAAAACCGGATGTTAATTAAATGGCCAGTGTACATGTATTTGAATAATATTTTATTCATTGATTTTCTAGAAAGAAAAAGAAAGGAAAAAACTTTTTTGGAATCAGAAAAAATACATATAGAAATCTTTTATTATAATTTAATATCTAATCGCTTATTTTCTTTTCCTTTTTGCTTTAACTTTGCTGCTGAAAACTCGGCATGTTATGTGCTGTCCTTTGAAATTTATATCTTGCTACGAATATCAGATTACTTAGGAATTATTTAGGAATTAGTGCACATATTTTTCAACGATTTATTCGTACGTACAATTTCTTCTTCCTCAAAGGAAGTATTCAACTCAAAGAGAACCCGCGAATGTTCCATTCGACGAAGCAAGCATCACGTTCCAGGATAACAACTTAATTAGCTCCTTACCAGGCTCACAAAGGCGCAACGATACATCTGGAACTAAATTTACATGATTTTAAATAAAACATACATAATTACTGTATAAACACTGCACCAAAATTGCCAAAATTGCCTAGACTATTCTCTGTGTACATAATTATCTTACGATCAGTTACGTTAATTGTTTCTACTATCATTGCTCGGATATTTTATCACTTTACTCGTAATATTTTATTTCATATTATAACATATTTTTATAAAAAATTTTGATACATGAATTTAAATTAAAATTAATGAAAATAGATTTTATTAATAAAAATATATAAATAAATTGACGATGATTGATTATGTGAAAAATTTAGTTTGTTAGTCGAAGAGAATGTATCATTTTTCAAAACAAAATTAATAGGTTTTGACAGTTTATAATAAATATTCTTTAAACGAAATATTCAATATTTTCACATATTGCTTATAAAAGATTGGTATGCGAATTAATTTTAAAATTAAAATCAATGAAAATATACAAATATTAGGTTGATGCAAAAGTAATTACGGTTTTTACTTTAAACTTTGATGCTTATTTTGGATTACTTTAACTTTTATTTAAATATGTTCACACATGTATATACCATTTTAAAGTGTAAAATTCGCTAGTTTGTTTTCACCTTTTATTATTTACTTTAGGCTGTCAAATTAAAGATGAAAAGAAACAAATTTTATTATACGAATTTAAAAGTGGACGTAAAGTGGAAACTACTCGCAACATATGGCCAGAAGACCGTCAACGAAGGTACAGCTCAACAGCTGGTTCCAAAATTTCATAATAAAGACGAGAGTGTTGAAGATAAGAAGAATCGTGAACGTCCTTTTTCCCATCTTTAATTTGAACCTGAAATAAAAAAAAAACTGAAAACAGACCATTAGCACAAATTAATGCTGCGAATTTCGCTCTTTAAAATGGTATATTAAAAAAGAACTGTTAAGTGTTTCAATAAACTGTTTACTATATCAGTATGATATTTCATAAGTTGACAACTGAATAGTAATCATCAGTTACTGATATAGTAATCAGTTTATTGAAACACTTTATCAGTTCTTTTTTTATGGGTATATAAACATATTTAAATAAAAGTTTATTTTAAAATAAGCATCAAAGTTTAAAATAACAAAATCCGCAATTATTTTTGCACCAATCTAATAGAATAAAACGCGTGTAAAAATATTACTTTATGTTAGGAGAATGTATCGTTCGTTACGTTTGTTCAAAGTAAAACTTAAAAGTGATCATTATTCTTCAGACAACTTAATGAAATATTAAGAGAAGACGTAAAACGCTAAGATTAAGATGTTTGCGAATCTCTAGTCTGTCATGCGTGTTCGCTGCTATGCAATCGCATACATTCTCCCATGCGTATTGAGTTGGGACACGCACGTTCACGGTGATGCTTCACGTTGCGAATCACCAATCAGCTGCATCCTGCAACCTCGTTCCTTCTCTCTTTCTCTCTTTCTCTCTCTTTCATTCTCCCTCACTTTGTTGCTCATTCAAAGCTGTAGAGTGATAAGCGACGTTGTTAAGACTCGACAAAGATTTAACGAATCTTTGTAACGAGCATACGTATCGCTAGCTTTTTTTAATTGTGAACGAACGCTTGTGAGATAACGCAAATCGAGCTGATAGACATATTCATTCAAATAATTAATGAGTAATAAAGTTTCATATACGTGTAGCTTGAATATTACACAATATAAATGAGACCGGTTTTTTCTCTCTCGATTATGACTTCTGAAATTTAAAGTCATCCCTAGTAAAAGTTTAATAAAACAGTTTTTGATCATTTAATGTTCAATGTTATTTTAGTAAACCTTTATATATTTGAGTAAAAGACACATATGTACTCTATATAT
>QKQZ01006770.1:0-14475 GCA_003595255.1 Solenopsis fugax | reverse complement strand
CCGACGAGCCTACCCGGACCGAATCCCAAATATCCTGACACCGCAAAAACAAGAACCGTTACACTCTATCCCATCTTGCTCCTTCTCATCTAACCAAAATGATCAATAATTTTCGAATCATTGTTTACAAAAATAGAAAATAAAATTGTTTTCTTATAGCCTATTAAATTTTGTCTTAGAAACATGTGTATTCACAAAGGAACTACTATAATTTAGTACTAATAGCCTAGTTTACACCGTTAAATCGATTGGTGCGGACTAAGCATTTGATACATTTCTGTTTACACCGATCCATTTCAAAACAGATTAGGTTAGGTTTTTCATCCAGATAAAGTCCTTGTTGATTTTAGAGGCATGGGTATATGTTGAAGGAGCAGCATCACTGGCATTACTGTTTCTTTTACATTTAAAGTATGCTGCTTTCAAGTTTTTTAATTTTAATTTCACTTGTTCAACAGTCTTTTCATAACGTTTTTTCTACATTTCGAGTACCAGCATTCGTAAAATTTCTACATGTCGATATTTTTTCCCATCAATATTTAAAATCTTTTTTTTATAGCCAATTCGGGAAACGTTCTTGTTTCATTCTCTATTCAATTCGTACCCTTTCTGCATGACATGTTTGCTGAAATTCGTACACGTTCAACCGGCGAATTTAACTTAGTGCAGCAAATGGCAGATTTAATACGAATTAAGTGTTTACACCGCGCAAAAATCTTTTGATACGCGTACCAAGATGGTCTGGTACTCGTGTTTCAGGAGTATCAGACCAGTGCGCACCAAAGTAATCTGCGAGCGTTTACACCGAGCGTACCAAGCGATATGATGCGAATATAGTACTTGATCCGCGTATCAAATGCTCGGTGTAAACTAGGTCTGTCACAAATAAAAAATGAGATAAAATCATAAATCGCAAAAAAAATTATGATCTAACTCAATAACGCAATTTACTGACTTGTGGGTAACTTTCAATGACCGAGAGGCCACATCTAACGCTATGTTTGATTGTGATTTCTGCATTCGCACGATACAGGGGATACTTCTTATCTCATCTCCCCCTAGTCGTTTCAAAATCTTTAGAAAAATGATAAAAAGCAGCATACACGTTTTACGACTCGTGCATAATTTAAAGCGCTCATTTATTAGTTTCTTTTCTTTAGCAAACTTTGAACTGCTCTTAGCTAAAAACTTGCCTGAAAAAAATTTTGCTAGAAGAAATGCTATTTCTCCGGTGTAGAAAATTTCACTATGCTTTTCGTGTGAATTCTAGTGTGAACATACTGTACATACAAATTACATTGCTTCAGTATCACTTACGGGTACCGCAAAAATTGTGGAGTGGATACAGGATGCTGATGTGGGATTAAAAGAAAAAAAAACACGGTGTTTTGTTTCAAAGAGTCTTGTTATAGACATTGTATACAATACATTGCCCTCGAGATATTAGCACAAAATTACCATTTTTCGCTGCTTGCACCTCCCCAGCTTTGAGCGGCGGCAGTCGCCACAGGCGTTGACCACTCTTCCGGAGGCTAAACAGATAATACCAATTGATAACCGTACGTTAATATCAATTAATGTAATTATATATGTAACTATGATTATATATCGACGATTTAACTCTCAGCTGACACTAAGTGTCGTACACCCGAGCTGTTTACAAAAACGCTTGGCATAAATCGTTCGCTCCTTTTCTGAATTTTTGAGTATATTCAACTTCTCGATTTTCGCACCTATTTAGTCTTCTTGATCTTTTGGCGTATCGATTAAAAAAAAGTTATTCAAGTTCTATACATTACGTACCGAGACATACGCAATTGAAAATGGTTGAAGACGTACATCCATGTGTGGTAAAATATCGAATCCAATATAGTGTGTCAGCTGAGAATCAATATGTAGGTAATATACACGCACAAACATGCGTGCGTGTCTGTATAGGGTATTTTTAACAACGTATAGAGGCAACGTACACTATGTAACAGTGTATAATCTAGTGTTTTTAAGTATGACACAAGCCAACACATTTATACAGCTAAAATACTTAGCCATTCTTCAAAATGAAATAGTACCAGCAATACGAAACATGGCTCAAAATTTCAATATTTGGTGTACCAGCAAGATGGGGCGCCACCTTACTACAGTTTCCAAGTATGCCAATATTTAAATAAAGTATTCCCAAATAGGTGGATAGAAAGAAGGGTATTATACTGAATGGCCAGCACGTTCATCCGATCTAAAAATCCACTCGACTATTTCTTGTGGGGATATTTAAAGGATAGAATTTATAATAGAAAACCTTAGAAACTCGATGATTTGTGTCAACGAATAACAGGTGAAATTAGAGCAATATCTAATAAAATTGGTAGGAATGTAGTCTTAAGTTCCCCTGATCGTCTAGCACATTGTCAAAATGTACAGTGACATCAATTTGAGCATTTGCTATAATCGTTGTTCCTTTAAAGCAAAAATTGTAATGTTTCCAGCACGCGCGGGAGTCTCGCGCATGTAGTAGAATCAGATGGAGCCAAGCGCCGACGGTACAACTTCAAGCCTCATAATTCGAAAAGTATTTAAGGAAAATAAACATTGTTATAGTCTTTTGAAAAGCTCTTGACATCAGCTATTAGATTCTGGAATCAAAAATAAAGTAAGGGAGACTCGGGGCTATTCGGAAAACGAGGCTATTCGAAAAAATAGAAACATCTTTGTATGGGTACATATTAAAATTTTACTTTAAATACTGAAAACGCGTCGTAATATAACGACGCTGCTAGTAAAGTTTCGTTGGCGACGGCGTCATATTAAAATCGTGCAGTGAAAAATATTTTGCGACAGTCGAAGTAATTTCTGACAGTAAGCATTTCTTCGAAATTTAAATAAGATAAATAAGATTCTTTTTGAAAACTTTGAATGTATCGTGTCCAGTTGAATGTATTTGAAATATTTCGTGTTTACTTTTTGTTGTGTGATGTCTATTTTTGTAGACCATACGCAATAATGCGCAGAGTTGACGCCAGGGCTATTTGAAACACCGAACGTCGAATCGTCGTTCGGACGATTTTTTCTTTTATATTCACGTTCTATGTACCAAAATATACAATTTAATACTCAACAGGTGTAATTACACGAAATACGAATAGTTCCTGACTTATTCCGAAGACGCTGAAGCAATAAAATTCTCTATTGTGTTTATTTTTTTTATTGTATACAATTTTTCTTAATAATACTGTATATCCTTTTCTGAATAAAACAAAGTCTTAATAAATAACTTTTTTACATTTTTTCATCTTAAAACACAAATTTCAGAATATTCCCAGACTGGTTCCTAATTACCCTGGGCTTGGGACTATTCGAAACACTTGGTACTGGTCGACATTTTTATATGTAGTTCAAAGCAAGTACATTTCCGTGTTCTATCTACAGGGTGTTTGTTAATGGTTGTCACAACGTTTTACCATAAGAGCTAAATGACTTACCGACTGCACTTGTAATATACTATACGCTCCTTATATGAGTTATCTCTTATGGTAAAACGTTGTGACAACCATTAACAAACACCCTATATAACGGCCTGTGAAGGAGAAGGTTCAACCTTTCAAACCGTCCAACTTTTTTTTTATAATGAATACAGGATTCAGAAGACGCAAAAGAAAAAAGTTTTCCGAATATCCCCGGTCTCCCCTATTCCATTTAAAAAAATCCATTTGATCTTGACCTGACCTTAGCGACATCCACCAAGGTCAAACTGATATCATCAATAAATAGACCATTTTATGCCCTACAACTTTTATCTGAAACATTTTTTTCAAAAATGCTTAGTTTTCAAAGTGATCAAGGTGTCCGAGACTTTTTATACAGCCTGTATATGAAGCAATGATTGTGTTAAATTATATTATAGAGAATTCGGTTGGATGGACTAATATGCACTAATGCATATTAAAGCCGTCGTACACAAATTGACATAAAAACTTGTACATAATATAAATATATAAACGGATTAAACCGCCAAATCTTCAATGTACTTTATTGTGCTGATAAAATATATATAATATTTTATTCAAATTGAACAAGAAAGCCTTCTACGGTCATAGCCAGATCTAAGTGCTTTATTTTTTACTTGTGTGATTTTATATACCTATTTCCAATTCACCCGATTGCGCGAAATAGGTATATAAAATCACACAAGTAAAAAAAATAAAGCACTTAGATCTAGCTAGGACCGTAGAAGGCTTTCTTGTTCAATTTGTATGTATTACATTAACGGTCGAATATCTCCAATTTTATATATTTTATTATTCGAGATATTTACATTTTATTTTTATATTTAGATTAAATCAGTGTACAATGGTTTTAATGTGTACTAGTGCAGTCCAATCAAATTCGCTAGTTTTTAATTAATACTAATTCTTTTTCTGAGAATAAATTTAATTTTCGAGTATTTTGTTTGTCACAGATCTGCCATTTTGAATTTTAGAAATTTGACCAGATTTGAATTCAACGATCTCAAAATAACATGAATTGTGAAGCCTGCTCCCTGAATTGCTTAACTAAAAGGATTAAAAAACAAACTCTTAATCCTTTGGCACTTTTTCTGATGAATATAATTTTATGAAACTTATTACTCTGAGGTTGTTTACTTTGGGATTGTTGAGTACGAACCCAGTGTGAAAAACACAAAAATCAAAATGGCTTATCCAATTTTGGCGGACGGAATTTTCAAAATAAAACGTATTTTTGACATCAAATTCCTTATGGTAAAACCATTAACCAACGATCTCGAAAATGCCTAAATAGTAAGTTTCAAGTGAATCCGGTCGATTTTGATAATTTTATTCATCAAATTGTATCCATTTTAAATTTTGAATTTTTTATATCGGATTCGTAATCAGCGATCTCGAAAACCCCTAGATAGTGATTTTAAAGTATAGATTATTAACGAAAATGTTATGCAAACGAATTTAATCTCAAAAAACAATTTTTCGGTTATTTAATATCAAATTATTTATTTAAATATGGCTAAAAGTGGATTTATTAGTTAAAGGAAACCGTTAGCAATCCTACAATACCAAACATGATAAGGAATACGTGAAACGATTTATTGATAAAAACAAATTTGGATACTAGGTGTAGCTTCAGAGCTACACCGTGCCACAAAGGGTTAATCTTTTTTTTATTTTCGTCTTATTTTAATATCTATTATACAAGTATGTAAAATAATGAATCAAAGCTAAAAGTGAAAAAGTCAAAGACCAATTTAATGAATCAAAAGTGAGTTTGAATGCGAATGTCTTACCTGGGCAGCCCAATCACCGCTGGTTTGGAATGATTGCGTGGCGCCAGCTGCGGGAATAGCAGCGGCTGCTGGCGGTGCTACATCATCGGCCCAGTTCTCGGTGGCTACGGCGGTCGACTCGACCTCATTCACCCACCCGGGCTCCGGAGCGGGAGCAGTTTCCACTGGGCCCGTGAACTCCTTTACTGGCGCGATCTCTTTCGCAGCCTGTTCTTCCTTCTCCGCCTGGAAAGAAGATAGTTTCGCATCTCGTTATCAATTGCGTAAATATACGAAAATGCAGCGAGGAACACTCGTTTTATTTTTATTAGAAAAGATTAAGCTTTAAAAAACCAACATTTGCTTTCTGAGTTTTATTGTCTCATCACTGCGATAAACTTGAGAAAGTTCTCCAGTTAAAAAAAATAGAGTTACGTAATTTTTTATTTATATAGATCTTTTAACACAGAAACTTTTGCAGAGTGTCTATTCAAATTTTGTAAAACAATTCCCTGAAAATTATCGGGTTTTCCAAGAATTTTACTCAAAA
This sequence comes from Solenopsis fugax, assembly GCA_003595255.1. Classification (NCBI taxonomy): domain Eukaryota; kingdom Metazoa; phylum Arthropoda; class Insecta; order Hymenoptera; family Formicidae; genus Solenopsis; species Solenopsis fugax. The sequence goes on along the minus strand of QKQZ01006770.1, from coordinate 8,653 downwards.
TTCCATCTAAGAGGTAGAGAATTTTTTAATGCAGCTTTGAAATAAATCTATTCCGAAATCTATCATACACAGTAAATTTGCAAATTGTGCTTTTAAAATTTTCAATTTAGACAAATTTTTTGCTTGAGGATATGTTAACAGATCCAAACAGAAAATTTGCTTTGTTACTTTCGTCAATTGGACGAACAAAAATTTTCTAAGTTCGCTCGCGGCGTATGCAGTAGGAGTACAAGAATGTTACGCAAACAAAATATTTTCTTGTATACATTATATACATATGTTATGCATTCTTTTTATTAAATATTTCAGAAATTATATTTACATTTATTATATTAATAAAATTGTAAATAATAAATTAAAATATAGAAACTAATTATATTTTATATTCAAGGTGTTCCAAAACCCACGATAAATATTTTAATGAGATTCTTTGGAAGATTTTAAGACGAAAATTCTAATACCAAAATGTCGAGTCTATAACAATTTTCAAATGGGAAGAGTTTAAAGATTATGAATGATAGGGCTAGAATTTCGCGTGCTCAAGGATGCAATGNCGTGCTCAAGGATGGCAATATGCTCCCCTGAACGGAATGCCTTTTACAATAATGAAATTGTTGTCAAAATACGCAATGAGTTTTATTAAGGAATCAAATTCTGTTTATCTATAATAAATTTAATATAAATTCACATAAATATTTGCACATATAGTTTAATAATTATGTCGATATTGATGTGTCAAATATCAAAATTGTCAAAATGTCAATCATCGTTTATTTGGTTCATACGATAAAAATCTTTATGTAAAATCGGCCTATAAAAACATTTTTTTATCATTACTAGAGAATGAATTATTAATGTAGGTAGAATAATGCACATACCGATTACATTAACCTGCGAAAATAGGCATTTTTTTCTGCGGCGAATAGTCATTTCAGACGTATTTGTCAGTACTGAATATGAAACCATTTATGTAAAAATCATTAATAGAATTTGGATATTATGTCACAAAAAGGACATGGTTTTTGGCGTGTACAACTAATATTTCTTCTTCCAATTATATCTAAGAAATGAAAGATCGTAGCGAAATGGAACAAAATGCATTTTAAAGCTAAAAGTTTATACTTTCATGTAGCGTTAACGAAATTTAGAGAAAAATTCTGCTGCAGATACTTTAACACCATGAAAATAATCGTTTTTTACCTCTTTGACATCATTTTTCCCAAAATTATGACGTGATAGCCAAATTTGAGCAACAATGTCCAGCATGCAAAATTGTCTATAAAAATTATTTACAATTAGTCTCATTATATCCGCAGAAAAAATGTCTATTTTCACAGATTAATGTAATTGGTATGTGCATTATTCTATCTACATTAATAATTCACTCTCTAGTAATGATAAAAAAATGTTTTTATAGGCCGATCTTACATAAAGATTTTTATCGTATGAACCAAATAAACGATGATTGACATTTTGACAATTTTGATATTTGACACATCAATATCGACATAATTATTAAACTATTATGTGCAAATATTTATGTGATTTTATATTAAATTTATTATAGATAAACAGAATTTAATTCCTTAATAAAACTCTCATTGCGTATTTTGACAACAATTTCATTATTGTAAAAGGCGTTCAAGGGAGCACATTGCCATCCTTGAGCACGCGAAATTCTAGCCCTGTCATTCGTAAATCTTTAAACTCTTTTCCATTTGAAAATTATTATAGCCTTGACATTTTGGTATTAGAATTTTCGTCTTAAAGAATCTGTCCAAAGAATCTGTCATTAAAATATTTATCGTCGGTTTTGGAACATCTGTTTAATTTTTATTGTAATTTTTTAATATTTGTTATCATCTGATATAATAAATTTAAATATTATTTCTGAAATACTTTAAAGATAAGTATACTTTAAAATACTTCAGAAATAATATTTAAATTTATTATATTCAAAAGATTACGATCAGCAATATTTCAATACAATATTTCAAAAAGTAAATAATTTCAAACTTAGTCGAAAAATTGGCAAATTATTTATTGGTTAAACTAGTTTACAACGTCTCGACCTAAGGTTTAGATCCTTTTCAAGCGAGTCGGTTAAACAATATTGAATCATTTGTTTAGGAAATACGACCGTCATGAGTTCTTTCCAAATAATTCATTTATACAGTATTAAAGAAAAGAATTATAAAATGAATAAATGGACGAAACAAACAAAAAAGAAGAGAAAAAGAAAAATTCACTGGACTTACATGTTTCCATTGTCAAAAATCTGTATAAATTAAATTAATCAAGCTTGATGAAGATGTTGAAATATAATAGTAGTGTGAGTCAACACTTGTCAAAATGTATCTTTATAGAATGAAGGTTTGCGACTGATACGTTTAATACGAAATTTAAACAAACGATGAGAAGGACAAACATTAAGTGCATATTATTATTCTTAGCATCGTCAATTATTAAATTATTTCTAATTTAATAAATGTGATATTACCTGTTCATGTTCAACTTATAACTGTAATATGACCGGAGAAGTAATTCGGCGCGCAGTCGGTTGAATTTGAAAAAAGATAAATAAAAAATCACACAAGTAAAATATATAAAAGCACTAAGATCTAGCTTGACCGTAGAAGGCGTTCTTGTTTCAATTTATATGTTATACATTATCGGTCGAATATCTCTCTATTATTATTCTATTCTAAATCGAGTTCAAGTTCTCTTTGTCTTTCTGTAGGTTAATTGTGTTTATATTCTTATTATGATAAAAAATATTTCAATAATCTCTCTTTTTGTTCTGTTTTTCTTATAGTACATAATATACAGGGTACTGACCAATTAAAATCTTTTAATTAGCCGGTGTTTGCTAACAACAAATTGTTTTTGTGTTAACATCATTTTTGTGTTTCCTGACTAGTCTTCAAATGGCGTTTAGTTTGTCCGATATAATGAGCATTACAATCGACGCACTTTAAACTGTAGATGATCTGTTCTTTCTTTATGCTTAAAGAGAGTCTTTACCTTTCTTTATTAATCTAATTTTTTCGAAACAGTAAAAAAGCATCAAGACCGTATTTGTTTACATTGTGGCTGATACTCTAACTAATACCCTCAATGTATGATAATATTATGCACCTTCTAACATCAAAGCATTTGCGTCGACCGAACTAATATTCTCCAACTCGTCTATTAACGTATTTTTTGGTTATGTTATCAGAAAAACAATTATTATTCAAAATATTTTTTACTATTTCGATATTTTTTTGTAAAATCTGTTATCTGACCAAACATCGCTGTCAACTAAATTAATAATTGTATTGGTCTTGTATTTGAGTAGATGACTGGACAAAAAATTCACATATTGACTGAAAAACATAGGTTTTCGACACCAATTAATTATCAGTTTAATATTATCCCTAATGATCATAGTGTCTAAAAATGCAATTGTGTCATTAGTTTCAATCACAAACGTAAATTTTAAAAACATGTATGGTAATTGTTAAAAATTGACAGTACATAATCAATTTCATTTTTTGGTAGAATAGTGAGAATAACATCTACATGTCCGTAAAATACAGGGACATCAAATTTTAATTTTCTCAAACAATCAGTCTCTAAGTCATCAGGAACAATATCAGCTAACTAGGGGAACCCGCCACCAGTGCATCACCGATTTTAATAAAATTAAATAAAATTAAATATTTTATAAGTGTGTAGTATTCACTTAAACCTCTACTGTAGTAAAGCCGTAAGTTGCGGATATTAGGCATTTTCGAGTCAGCGGCGTAGCATTTCGACTGCTACGCTAGGTTCGATCTCCGCGGATGTGATTTTCTTTCATTTAAATCTTATATTTTTTAATAATTATTAGGAAGAGCTGAGGAGCCGCGACAGTTGTTGTTGTCGAGAATAATATACTAGATAACCCGGTCAACTAAGACGATCCTAAAAGATGTTCCATGAAAAATAGTTCGTCGAAATAAGCGATAACTAACAAGATGCATGATTGCAAGCAATACCTGGACACCAAATAATGTAATCTCACACGCAAGAATCGTCAGAAATTGTTACACTAAAGAAGACCATTGTACAAGGTCGAAACGTATGTTTGTTATGTTTTAATACATTCTCAATACAGAAATTATCTAGTGTATTATTCTCGACAACTGTCGCGGCTCCTCAGCTCTTCCTAATAATTATTGAATTAATTCAAATCAAGCCTTTAATTTTTATTTTTGTTGATTATATTTTTTAATTGTTATATACCTACGATTTTTAAACCGTTTTTAATTATTTAAGGCTCCTGTCTACTCGCCGCGGCCATATTGAAGTCGTGACGTCAGAAGCGTGAAATTGCGTGACACATAATTTTGTCACACGTCCCATTTGTAAATAAAGCCGATTTGGATAAAACAGACTAATCAGATGGCTTTAAAACACTTGTAAAAATGGGTCAAGATTATCCTTTTTTCACCTAATAGTCGGTAAATAGTCGTAAAAAGCACATAAAGCTATTCAGACAGAAAAACACACGGTTAAGCTCAAGTTTCCCATGTGCCATTTGTAAATAAAAACAATTTGGATAAAACAGACTAATCAGATGGCTTTAAAACACTTGTAAAAAATCTTTCAAAACTCTCCCTTTTCCGTCTAACAGTCAATAAATAGTTGTAAAAAGCACGTAAAGTGAAGCCTATTCAGACAGGAAAACACATGGATAGCTATTGAAAGGAGTGAAAAATGTGCTTTTATGTATAAAATTCAAAGAAACTTTACTTGCGGTCCATTTTTACGAATTTGGTAAATAGGAGACAAGTCACATTTTCGCAATGAAACACGTAATAACAAAATGACATGCATGACAACATCTCATTGTCAATCTGTCACGTTTCACGCCTATTAGTTCTAATTTTGTCGCTACCGTCAACGCGGAGTTCTCGGCGCCAGGAGCCTTAACATAAATTTTTTTTTAAATCAAGGAATTAAAAGCTCTTCTGTTTTTAAATAAATTAAAATTTATTATGAACACAAAAAATATATTTGCAATAAAAATTTACAATGACTGTTTTAAGAATGTCAAAATAAATGTTTCTATAAATCATTACACCTACAACGGTATCCGAGTAAAACGGTTTTTTTTGTCTAGACCTTATTGTTAACTTGTATACGAAACTCCTTGTCTAACGGAAAAATCAATAATAGTAACAGTCTTGACATAATCGTCTTTCGGATTAGACGTGTTCCCATAAACATGTATTTCGCAAATGATATTCGTGCTTATTTATTGACAATACGGATATTCCGGGACCATCAATGAGCGTGCAAATGAAGAAGAGTAACAAGATTTTTATAATAAATTCCTTTTAAAAAGTGCTATAAAAATAAATGAGAAGTTGCTTGTTGAAAAAAATTACACTCTAGAGGAGTCTGTAAAATAATATTTTATATTAAATAATTAAAAACGGTTAAAAAATTATGTATAACAATTTAAAAATATAAGATTTAAGTGAAAAAGTCTCATTCGCGTGGATCGAACCTGGGATTCGAGCGTAGCAGTCAACGTCCTAACGCCGAACGCTATGCCGCTGACTCGACAATCGTTCTTCTGTAACGGTACTATAGGTGCTGGAAATATTTAATTGCCATTTTCTCAAGAATGCCTAATTTTCGAAATTTACGGCTTTACTATAGTAAATGTCTGAGTAAATACTACACACCCATAAAATTTTATTAATTATTAAAATCGTTGATGTACTGATGGCGTGTTCCTCCTATAAGATTGATAATAACGGAGATCCCATAAGACTACCAAATACTTGTTTATAACACTGTCCATCAAACTTGAAGTGGAGCTCAAAACTAAGTCGATGGCATGTAAAAATTGTGCCAGTTTAGTGACGGATGAAATTAAATTCCATTTTTTTTTTTTGGAATCCAAAATGAACGTTTCAGCACCATTTTTGGATTTGAAATAAAGCTGGTAATTTGAACAAGAAAAAACTTGCGCACCGAGTACCGCGCGAACATTTACTAACCCTTTGATTATTTATTCTTGACAATTTCGAGAGTTTAATATTTATTGAATATACGCTGGCTGAAACCATGTCAACTACATTATTCGTTTTTCAACTTTATACTACCAACGTTCAGATTATTTGGTATGTTGAGAATGACCCGAAACAGTGCCGAAACATTCATTTTGGATTTGAAATACAGCTGATAATTCGAACAAAAAGAAACTTGCGCACTCAGTATCGCGCGAACAAGCCCTTTGATTATTTATCCTTAATTATTTCTTTGTTGACAATTCAATAAATTATTAGTATCTATAGTATTGACTATATAGAATTAAATATTTTATTTTAACCTTAAAATAATATACGTGAACATTATGTGTTCTTTATATTAATGTTTAAAAATAACTAATTGGAATTAATTTAAAATAGATTCTTATAATTTGTAGATTATATAAAATATCAAAAGAAAAAAGAAGAAAGTATTTACAAGAAAATATTTAAACATTAAAAGAAATAAAGAGAGGAGTTTCTATAAGAAAAGTAAGTGCAATATTTAATCCTCTTAAAATTACGTTATTTGAAAAATATAAAAATATTATTCCAGTAAAGACAACTATATAAAAAAGAAAAGTCACAAAAAAAACAAAGTTGAAGAAATTTTGCAGTATTGTATTATTTTAATTACATATATTTTTCACACTTAAATAAAAATAAATTTACTAATTTTATCATTGTTTTTATTTTTTTTATGTATTTCTAATATCAGCAAACTGATTGTCACGTTGCGATCGGACATTGGGACTGAGTCCGGATATTGGGAGAAAGACGTTTTAGGCTGTCCGGACATTGGTACATATACATGTACGAAAATGATTGCAAATATTTAATAAACTACAAATTGATAATCATTTCTTGGATGTAACTCTAATTGTTGACAATGGCGATATTATATGACTTATATAAAAAATGCACATGCTCAGGCAAATATTTAAACTTTAAGTCGAGCCATACACTGTGCCATAAAAGAGGTATCATCATAGGTTTAGTCAACAGAATTATTAAATTATCACATCCGTGTTTTCACGAAAAGAATTTTCATAAAATTATTAAGGTTTTATTAGATAACGACTATCTTCTTAATTTTATTTTTTTAGATTATTAAAAACAGATTAAAATTCCTCTCTTATAGAACGTCGCGTTGCGATGATGACAATAACAATGTTAGTGGTGATATTACGACACGAAAAAAATTTCTCTTTTTCACGATCCCTTACATAAAAGATCTCTAGAAGGTCTTAGGTCTTTCGTCGATCACGAAGGACCTAAATTCATCTCTAGTTTTCTCAATTCCGAACACAATTAAAAAATTTACAACTGGCAAAGATATTTTGGAGCCGATGTCTCGAAGTCGTTTACAAAATTGTCATGATTGCGATGCCACATATGTGGATCAAATAAAAAGGCAATTAAGAACAAGAATCAAAGAACATTTCGGATATTAACAAAAAATGCGGATCACCTTCGGTGATATCGGAACACAGATTGAGCATGAATCATGAATTTGATTGAGATAAAATAGAGATCTTAAACAACAAACCCTCTTACAAAAAGAGGCTAATATCCGAGATGATTCACATAAAAAAACAGATGGGCTTAATAAACAAAACGATACAGATCTTCTCCCTGATGTATATCTCCCGGTGATCAACCGCTTATCCCATTCCTAATATTATTTTCCCACTCCCTACAAAATCTTTAGCGATTTTCTTCGTGTTTTTCTCTGTCTCTAACATTCGGAGTACGACCGTCTTGTATATCATCACACTAGTTAGACTGTCACAATTAAGTTAAAGATTTATTGGTCGAGATGATGCTTGTAACCGGCAAAAGGTATTATTGTTTTTATTTATATTTTAATTATTTATTATTTATTTATATTTTAATTTTTTTTTACTTCTTAAATCTCAATAGTCCAGCTCTTCTTTTTCTTTAATTTGCTTTTTTAATTAATTTTATTTTTTAAGATTTTGTTTTATTTTTTAACTAATTAATCTTTTAATTTTTATAATTTTAATGGTCTTTTATTCTCGTTGGTTGCATGCCATTACTACTTGACAATTTTGCTATTATTGTTTGACTGCTATTCTTACTATTACCTGTCTATTTTAATGTTGTTCATACAGAAAGTCCTCGCACTGGTTCTTACGAAAAAATATTGTTAACTTGCTTGAGGAATTTAAATCCGAGAGTAAATATGGATCTCAAGAGACATTAACTTTCTACGATTGCGTTCCAAGAGATATCCATCAATGCACTGAAGATGATTTTATGATGAGCCGAAACGTTTGCTGTCGTTAAACTATGTAATTAACAAGAACGAATTGTGATTGAATTTATGTAAATAATTATAATTGATAAATTCGCATTTACACCCAGCGCGGCTTGTATTGTATTTTTCGCTCCAATTTATTAACTGTTTTGATTTTAAATCATTTTTTCTTTTATATCTTTTATTTAAAGTGTAATCTTTATTACGTAGGGGAGACCGGGGCTATTCGTTGCAGTTTTTTTTCTTTTGCGTCTCCTAAGTCCTGTATTCATTAAAAAAAAAAGTTGGACGGTTTGAAAGGTTG
>QKQZ01006765.1:0-51307 GCA_003595255.1 Solenopsis fugax | reverse complement strand
CACCCCTTTGCACAGCCGCGCCGCGCCGTCCCCGATGGATATCGCGGAATCGTCACGGACGATAAATCCGTTCCTCGCGTTTTACGTTTTAAACGTTCCCCGGGCGCGGAGGAGCCCGTAATTGCGCCGCGCGAGAACCTCTGCGGATCTAATCGGTTCCCGGGCTTCTTGCGCAGTTCGTTAACTATTATGAGTCGTTAAGTGAATCCCTGACGTTTTAAAAATACCACTCTCTCTTGCATTCGCGCGCGGACGCGCACGTCTGGCTTTTCCGTCTACCTGTGTACCTGAGAGAGCGTGTAAAATAAAGTATCTGCTCGAAACAACAACGATTGCGGGACGAGGAACACTCTTTACTGTTTATTCTATCGTGCATTACCTGCATGGCATAAATAACGCGAGATGCACGTCCTGTGAAACACGTCGGCGTTCGTACATTAATCGTCGAATCGGACCCCCTTTATCAGGAATCCTTTCCTCGTTATGCACGACTTCACTTCACGTAATCTTCCAATAACGTCGTTTCGCAATTGCGATAAATTTTCGCGGTGATTTATGGATGCTGGACGTAATATGCGCGCTTTATAATCGCTCAAGTCTGTAAACCGTGTAATCAATAAAAAATACATTGATAACTGTAATTTGTACAAAAACATTTTTACAAAGACTGTAAATGCGAGAGAGCATATTAGATATTTCATCGTTAACCCTAGAGCGCTACTGTAGGATTAAATTTTCACCTATAGGTGCTGATTCAAGTTTAGTTTTACAATTTTTGTTATTCAAATTTTGATAGTTTAAAATAATATTGAAAACAGTGTTAGTTAGTCCAGTTATTCTAATACCTTGCACACAATCTATAAAGTAAATAAATCTAAAAAAAATTCTTACACTGAGAGAAAAAATTATTAAATTTTAATAAATATTTGTTTGGATAATTGAAATATTTACTAAATGTAAATAAATCTTCATTTATTACATATTTAATAGAACCATTAATTTAACTTAACTATCATTTTTTTAAGTAAATATTTATGTACCGTAAGTAAATATTTCAATGCAACTATTCAAACAAATATTTATTGAAGTTTAGTAATTTTTTCCCTCAGTGTAAAAGTACAAAAATGTTCTTACGTATGTACTTACGTAAGAAAATTTTTACCCAAACTAGTATTAATTATAATTTTATTGAAATATTTACTTACGATACATAAATTTATTAAAAAGAATGATAGTTAAATTAAATTAGTATTAAATCTTGTATTAAATATGTAATAAATAAATATTTATTTACATTTAGTAAGTAAATACTTCGTTGTAATTATCCAAACAAATATTTATTAAAACTTAATAATTTTTTCCCTCAGTGTAAGAATTTTTTTTATTTGGACATAATTGTGTAAAATAGTCGGAAAAATTCAAGTATCACTCTAATGTTAATATATTTTCAATAACAAAAGTAACATGTATTTCTCTTTCTGTTCCTATAATATTTGGGAGAAAAATTATTTCACGTCTTCAGAACTACTTTATCTGTTTCTATGCAACGCGTTTAGAAAATATTAGTCACGTGTAATGCGGGACACCGTTACCAATAATCTCCTACAATCCTATGGCGAAAGATCGTACTTTCATCATATCTAAAAAAAACGGGAACCCATAACGGTGTCCATCCGTATAGGATGAGAGATGGCTGCACCGAAATATCCGGTTGCTTTGTCCAATTAAAAGACCATTCGTTGTTCTATGAACATTCCCGTGCACGACGCGGGTCGGACGATAAATCCACTAAAGACGGTTAAATATTTAATTGTCCCTCGAGGAATCGCCACGTTTTACCGAAGGAGGCCCGGCCGACGGCGATTCAGGAACGTCGGTCCCGAGACCCTCTTCTTCGTCGACCCGTCCGTCTGTCCGTCCGTCCGCCCGCCTTTCCGTCCCCCCCCTCGCATCTCCCTCCCAATCCTGTGCCACCCACCGTGGCTTTCTCCGATCCCTGACATCCCGGCGTGTTCCACTTCCATTAGATAATCGCCGAGGGTCCCGGTTAGGAATAAACCTTCCAGCCAAAAAAGGAAAAAAAAACGAGGCGCACAATCACGAGCGCATTCGTTCCTTCTCGAATGAAACTCTCGGCCCTTCGCTGTTTCTTTCGCGAGAAGAGGAGAGGAATAAGCGATGCGAGAAAAAAAGAGCCGGAGCAAACGGTTTTCGTCGAGACATCGCTATTCTGTCGAGGGAAAAGACGAGAGAGAGTGTTTTAAAGGGGCAGCCCCCGTCCTTCTGTCACCTGAGCGCAACATGCGGGTACGCAAGAAAAATCGAGCTGTGCGTATTTTTTTGAAAGCGACAGGTCGGGACATTCCGTTCCAAAAAGGCTGTTCGAACGCTCTCCACGCATACCTTGTGCATACATTATAATATTATCTATTTTAATCCTATTTTAATCCTCCCGAGAGGAACTATTAGGTCCAAGAATTTCTAAATTATTAACGTCGCTCGCAACGCTAATGCCGTAAAACTCGTTAAAAGTCATTAAAACGATAACTACCCATTAAAAAGATGACGATGCTTATAGACGTATTCTTCTCGTTTACCTCGTCGATGCCCTTAAAAGATTTTTACATGCAGATACAAGATACCACTTTTTCAAAGCAACGCTCAAATCTACAGCGGGCGAATCTTACACGCACGCGAGCATAATCCTTTAATTACTCACGATCCTCCGCGCTCCCTCCTCGCCTGTCCGCTCGGCGAGCGTTCCATAAAGGTTCCCTTAGAGTTCTCCCTAATCTCTCTCGGCTAAGAGACTCCTTGACTCTGAGGCTAACAGGTAATTACAACGGGTGAAGCGAGAGCGAAAGAGAGAGAGAGAGAGAGAGAGAGAGAGAGAGAGAGAGAGAGAGAGAGAGAGAGTGATCGTTACGGGCGCGTTGATATTTATGTCCGCGGAAGTACATGAAGCGGGATATATAGAAACAGCTAACGTTTACGGAACATGGCCAACTCTCAAATTCGTCGGGTCAATTCACCCAGGTGAAATTATAAGGAGTCGGAAGCCAAGCAAGCCTATTAAGCAACGCGGAGAATTCTCGAAACTGACAAAGCTCCACGACTAAGACCGGAGCGTAGGGAGAAAGTTTCGTAAAGCGAGACGGGCGACTTTATTACCGGCAATTATTTTCGCGAAATATAGGTACGACTATTGTTGAAGACGCGGAAAGGAAAGAAACGTTTATTTCCATCTTAGGACAAGCTCTTGAAAGCCAGCAAGGAAATAAAAGCGTACATAAATAAAGTATTAAAGTGTCGATCGCATAACAAGAGTGAATTACTAAAAGCATATAATACACGTGTCTGGACGTGTGTAAAAACATCATGTAATACTAATTGAAAATTAATTAAGATTATGAATCTGTAAAGTGAGGGCATTCAAAAAATATCAAATATAAATGTCATATACTAAAAAAAATGGTCTTGCAAGTACAGCCACAATTTTTTGATTACAACACATTAAAGTAGATAAATAATTAGCAAATATTATGATATAGCATATGTTTGTTGCTTACTTAACCAATCTAAATAACAGAGACAGAGTTTATATTCTGAACTGTTTATGAAATTTAGAAAGAAAATTTTTCTATGGCACCTATTCATGTTAAGACCAATCATACTGTATAGTTAGTAATGAGACCTAAATTTTTGTTGTGACATCTAACAATTTATCTACTCAGCAAAACACATTTTTTTTTAGTGCAAATGAAATATAATAAAATCCAAATAAGATCATTTTTTACAAATGTACTCTCTAAATTGAAATCAGTGTATTATTCACTGAAAGACAGTGAATAATCTGTTTTCAGTGATATACTTATAACTATTTCATTCAGTGATATATGCACTGTTTTTCAGTGACAATACATTGATTTGGTCAGTGAGAGTACCTCCTTTTTAATCAGAATCACTAAAAAATAGTGAATAGTCACTGATGACACAGTTACAAGTATAGCACTGCAAATCAGTAAGATTCCACTGATTCAGATTTAGAGAGTAGTGACAAAACCTAAAAAAGAATAATTTATGAAAAATTGTCTGTATTCTAATATAGCTTTTGTGCATAAACTGTATAAGAAAAATTATAACTGCAGCGATATAGTAGTTACTCTCTAAATCGAAATCAGTGTATTATTCGCTGAAAGACAGTCTGATTTCAGTGATATGCTTATAATTAAATCAATCAGTGATACATACACTGTCTTTCAGTGGCAATATGATTCCGGTCAGTGAGGGTACTTCTTTTTCAATCAAAATCACTGAAAAACAGTGAATAGTCACTGATGATCACAGTTATAAATATAGCACTGCACACACAAATCAGTAAAATTTCACTGATTCAAGTTTAGAGAGTACGACTGAAATTATACGATTTATTCGTGCATAAGAAGAATGTTAGCCAATTGCGGAGGTGAAATCCTACATGCACGAGCATTCCGACCGAAATACGGCTACGACCCGGCGGCATCCACCCTCGAGAACGATGGCGACAACGGTGGCACCTAATAAGCATCAACCACCCACGCGGGCCCTTCCTCATCTAAAGCGAGCGTGCAGAAGCTCTCTTTCTCTCTCTCTCTCTCTCTCTCTCTTTCTTTTTCTCTCCTTCTCGGAAAGATTATATGCCCGAGAAATTACATACATTTTTAATGGCCACGCATGGCTGTTCGCCGGCACCGGTCCCTTCGACTTTACGGCCCGGGAAATGTGTTCGGACGAGAGGAGCGGGGAGGTGCAAGGGGAAAACACGCGGCACGAGGAAAAGGGCCGCAGAGAAGCCCGCGCGAAGGAACCTTCCGTGACGCCCGCTATACGTCCGTAATTTATCTTCTACCGTCGCCGCCGCCACCTCGTCTGTTCTTCTTCTTCTCCGGTGACTTGGCGCGCGGCGTAATCTTCCAGCGGACCGGCAAATGTTCTCATTACCGTGAAAAGCCGTGCGGCGCGGCGCGGCGCGGCGCGCCCGCCAGACGATGCACGATAACGCGTCAACCTTCCGTTCGAGAACGAAGGCAACCCGTCGCTCAGACGGAAAATCACGCGAGATGGAGAACGACGTTTCCACGGCGAAGTATCTCGCACGAATCGCGCGCTCAGCACTTCGCCTCCTGTAACCCGTTCGATCGGCAATCGGCACGTTATTTAGAGGGGTCGAGAAAAAAATATATCGAATTCGTCGACTTCTTTTCATTTTATGTCTTGCGATCGCGTAAAAGGATATACGTACGCGCGTTTATATCCTTTACTTTTGATACGTATTGGCGCACTATTAACGAATATGTGCGATACGATAAAATGGAACATTAACCGTAGATCCTGTTAGAATGTGTTGATTAACGAGCTTTTTACTGCCGTTTGCGGGCACTATCTTGTCTCGGGAGACCGTCGCAATCAGAATCTAACAGTAAACGCTTCCGCGTGACCAGGCTGAGATAAAATCCGGGCCATTCCAGATAACGGCGACGGTGTTGGGTATCGCGGGAGAAAATCACGAAAGAGAGGGTGTTACGACGTTCATATTGATAGCACTCCGAGCTAATACCTAGCACGCTGGCAATTAGTTGATAAAACCACCCGCGGATTGCTGGTTTTTAGCTACTCACATAAAGGGGATACTCGAGGAAACACACGATGCTCCGTGTAAATATAGAGACGACGGTTCCTTTAATTTATTGTGTTTATCTCGCGAAACGCGACTTGTATTAAAATAAAAAAGATAAAGTGTGCCGCGAAGAAATAAAGTATCTCAGGGCAATTTTTGTGGCTTATAGTGATATATACGTGTGTGACAAAAATATATTTTTACTGGAAAAAATACTGTTATTGCACACGGTGTTTCCTGTAAATCAATCATTTAGGGATCATCTGCGTTTATTTTAATGGATGGCATAAAAATATAAATTCAACTATACGTCATGCACTGCATTATATTATATTAACGAAAATATGCCATTTTATTTTAAAAAAATGTTAATAACTTAGAAATCTCGTAAAATAATAAGCATGAAAAATACTATTATAATATTCGTCCCTTCGAAGCAAATAACTACTTTTTCATTTTTTTTATCATTAAAACAACAGAGATATTTTAAATAATTGAGTTAGAAGATACATCCTATATAGATATACACTGAGAGAAAAAATTGTAGTGGTGGCAACTATAAGGGGACACCCATACAAATTTTGTTAATATAATTATAATATGTAGTTAAGTGAACTATATTGTAGTTATTGCAACTAAGTTAATGGTTAAGAGAACTAATAAAAAATAGTTGTAGTATACTATATAATAAAGTAATTACAACTATTTTTTATTAGTTTTCTTAACCATAAACTTAGTTACAATACCTATAATATAGTTCACTTAACTATATATTATAATTATATTAACAAAATTTGTATGGTTGTCCCCTTATAATTGCCACCACTACAATTTTTTCTCTCAGTGTAATGTTAGTATTTACGCGAAATAAAGTATTTTTAAATATTTCTCTATTCTCTATTTATTATATCACTTGGAAATATAGACAGTTCTGTGAAACGTAGAAAAACTTTAGTTCCAACTTAGTTGCAACTCGGAATATAACTGGGACAATGTTGAGGAATTGTGCAACTATACACGCGTACTGTATATGCACACTGCACATGCATATTACAACGCAGAAAAAGTAGGTCCACAATCGTCGACGCGAGTAGCGAAAGAGTTAACAAGAATCGCTTCAAACATATGAATATTCAAGCAGGTTGATTAATGTTACCGTCGATAACCACCGAGCGCATACACGTACTCAACGATGAAAGTGAGTAATCACTGACACTAAATCCGCGCGCGGCTGACATTTCTTAAGTGATTATGAGCGGTAACCATCCTGAGTAAAGCGTCGAAATACATCATCCTGTGAAAAATCAACATTTGTAATTTTCGTAATTTCCTCGTAAACAGTTATACGCATTAACCCCGAGAACTGTACCAGTTAAATATAGTCACGCAATCAGCTTCGGACGTACGTAGATTTCACACGTATACGTGTGCTCCCTCATGCATTTTTCAAGCCTCAAGCCGCAAAATTATAGCGTCGACCGCTTCATTCTTGAACTTGTAACTTGCAGCTTGTGTACAGCTTGAATTATAGTCGCGCAGAAAATTGTGCTAATATAAATAAGTGATGTTATTACACGCTGCTAATTTCACATTCGTTTAAACAAGCACAGGAAAATCTAGCGATATAATCATGTGAAAAATTGATCGCGACTTTCCCCGGCGATTTTTAAATATATAAGATAAAAAATATAGGGAAGGATGAAATGACGAAACGGATGGAGGATGGTGTATACGCCGAGTGACAGTGGCGCGTGCGTGTGCGTTTGCAAGGGGTCGCCTTTAATAATGTATCATAATATCACCTCGTTTCTCCCCGACTCTCCGCGTATATACGCGACACGTTACGACCGTCTCACCCCGTATATTACGGTTTACACGTGCCTCCACGTCGTTTTTTACGTGCCCGCGCGAATTACCGTCGTATACGCGACGGGATCCCGGCTGTCGCACTTTTTCACGAGCCACGACTGTTTTTCGGCCGTGACTGTATAGCGCGCGAGGAATTAGATGCCCGACACACTCTGTCAGACTATCAAAGCACTCGAAGCCGTACGCCGTTACTTTCCAATTACGTAACGACTCAGCTTAGTAAAATCTGTGAAGAAATAGTCATCCTAATGCACACCGTATACATTAATGCTCATGAATGTTTAACCTACGATGATGGACGATACATAAAGAATGCGCTTTTACGGCTCGTCTTCAAAGCCTTCGCATCGTTCGCCGTATCACTCATGCTCGGCTTAAAAAATTGGTTGCTTTAGATTTTATAGCTTTCCCTTAGCTGCACCTTTTAAAGCCAAGACCATTTTCTCAGCACTTACATCCTCGTGTTTCGCGTATCGCGTACGAATTAACAGATTTCTAGCGCAAAGTCATCGTTAATATTTGCCGAGCTAATATTTGTCTCGTTAACCAACGGCGGCATAGCGACGATAATGGTAATTGATAAGGGTAAAGCGTTTGCTCGGATTAACACATTAAGCGCCGCCGCTGTCGGCCGCGATATTCACGAATAGCCGAAATTTCGCTGCTTCGTAACATGTCGTTTGCATATAGTTTACATTTGCTGATATGGGTCTGACTGATCTAATTCATTTCTTCAACAACGTAAATTACGACAATGTGTAAAAGTGCCTCTTATCTCACTTTTCGAAAAACATTCTGAGAGGAATTCGATCTCAATTTCTTTCGGACTTTGGATGCTCTATAATTCGCGTCAGATTTCAGAATAGAATGCAATTTATAATTTTGTGCACATCATTGTGCACATGTTGATGTTTCTATAAGGAAGAATTGCCGAATGCGTACACAGAAAGAAATTAGTATCAAATCAACAATTCATTGTTTCATATATAAGCAAGAATATAAAATCTTCTAGGAAGAATTTGATAATCTTAAACAGATATAAATTGCTTACACGCTGAAAAAAAAGTCTGGTTATAACTACCAAATGTATAGTGTCAACGAAATAAAAGTGTCAAAGTAACTTATACTAGATTTGATAATACTTACTAAACATTTAGTAAAATAAAATTATTTTTGGTTATTTTGATAAAATATTTCATTGATACTATTTCACTATACATTTCGTAGTTATAACTAGACTTTTTTTTTCAGTGCATGAAGAAACAAAATTTCTTTATGTCAGCAAATTATGTCTATTAAGATTATAAAATCTTCCAAGAAGAATTTATATTCTTGCTTATATATGAAATAATGAATTGTTGATTTAATACTAATCTCTTTTCTGTGTAAGTTATTTTTTATTATACTATGATATCTGATATGGATTAGAGACAATCTAAAATAAGCTCAAGACGATTTCATAAACAATGCTGAGTATTTATTATGCAATTTCGATTTATGTTTTAGAATTAAATCTATTTGAGATAAAATCTCACATATAAATGCTTCGAAGGACACGTAGGCGAGACAAACGAAATATTATCAGTCGCCGCTCGTTACATCACCGTGTCGGTCCTTCGGGGACCGCGGTGACCCACATTCGTATCCGAATTCAACGTCTCTCGCTTCTCTTGCGACGGCGCCACACTGCTGTTTCAGAAAGTTCGACTTTAGAAGCCGAAATTCATTAAAATGCTAATGCGCGAACGAGAGAAACGAATTTCGCTCGGTAGCCCCAGACCATCGCAAGGGACTTTTCCCGAGGGCATCAGGGACAAGAGGGACTGGGACCATCGCGCGCGGAGAGGGACGGAAGGGTAGGAACTGAGAGGTAGATAACCAAATTAGCCGATACTCTGATTTATTAGCGGCGTCCCTAAACTCTGGCGGGCGGATCTCACTCGCGTTGCAGCGTCCTCGAATATTGAGTTATTCCGCACATTATAAATGTATAACATATAGCTAACTCATCACAGATTGACCCTCTCAGTTCCCGGACAGTGTTAATCGGTGACGGGAAATAGTTCTCAAGTGTTAGCTACTTCAGTTTTAATGAAGTAAATGTTATAACATGTTTGAGACTAAATCCCTGTCTAAAAGCTGAATGCAAAATCCTTTCTATTTCAGAGACCAGTTTGTTAATTTAAATTAATAAATATTAGTAATGTGTGCATTTGGATATATCAAACAAAAGAATGGTATATCTAATGAAATTACTTTAAAAAAATAACCAATTAAAAAATTGTCTACAGTTAACTGATTTGCGTTAAAAAGAAATGGTTTTATCAATGGTGATCATTTTCTAATATCCACCTTTCCATTGGAGGTACAATGTAATCCCTTCGCTCTTTTTTTTTTCTTTTCTTACGAGAAAATGTCATATATATGGAATGCCGGAAGCATTTTCAGAGCAGGCGGCTGCAGGAAATTCCGCTGCGGCGGCAAAACTCGTCCACGCGGTTCCTTTCGCATCGCGAAATTTATCGTTAGCGGCGATCGACGAAGGTAATAGCCCGTGAACTACCCAATTTCGTGTGACCTTCGATAGACGTTTCCATCCCCGTCGAGATGGCGCGGCCGAAAGGAGCGAAGGGAAAAGGAAGGCAGGCAGGCGGGCAAGGAGGGTGGCCCGCGCTATGGCATCCCTCGGGTTTCCACCCCCCTGGCCACGGTAGTCGGCAACCCCTACGGATAGATGGAATTGGATCGGAGGGGTAGAACCGCTCGTGGAAGAGGGTGGACAAGCTCACCCCCGTCCTCGGTGTACGCGGCGTGGGAGATATAAGCCTGTGTGTTGCCTCGTACCTGCTCTCCCTCTCCCCAGAGGAATATGTTATTAGGCCTTCAGGATTATGTACTTCTCGATAGGAAGGAACGCGATAGGCGCGAGGGTGAACTGTTGTGGAAGAGAGATGCAGAAATCAACGAGGAATCGGAGGAACGAGAGGGAAGTCTTGTCGAAAGATAGCACGGGGTCGAAAAAGGGAGGAAGAGTAAAAGAGAGGGAGAGAGAAAGAGAGATAGAGAGAGAGAGAGGGAGAGGAGCCATTTTAATGTCCCCCCTCGACCTGAGAAGCTAAACCTGACGGGCTAAAATCCGATGATGCTATATACTTGTGCAAGGCGAATATCGGAGGAGACGAAATTGCGTATTTCATCATCGTTTGAAGAACTGCAGTTAAAAGGATAGATATTATATAGACTATGTATAATATATTCTCGCGAAATTTTCTCAGACTTAACATGCGAAATAATAGTAGTAGAGAATTCGATCATGATCCAGCAAATCGTTTAAATGGAAAATGTACAAGTCATCGACAAATATGTTGTGTAGCCACTTGCACAAATATTATATTTTTTCTAATAAATCAGAATATTTGACTAAGATGACGGTTCCAATTATGGGTTATTTGAGGTTAAAACAATTTTAATTAATTCATATTAATTTAACGATTAAATATTCAAAAGTTGTTCATGTCAATATAAGTAAATATTATAACTTAAAAAAATATTATATATTTAATAAACCAATTGTGAATTTTGGAAAAATATTTAAAAATGATTATGTATAAAGCCTGAAGTTTTTTTATGGGTTTTCGGCATAATTAATGTACATTTATGTTAAAGTACATTAACGTACGTTTTTAATATAATATTGTATATTTAATGTAATAAATATAATCGACTAAGAGTATCATAATTACAAGGAATTATTAAAAAGGTATTTAAAGAGCTTATTACAGAGATTGTCAAAGGTAACTCTTGCCGTTTTTTTTCTCCTAAATATCAATTTGATTTTATACTGCAATAATTGCAAAAAAAGTAAAGAATGTAAAAAGATATTCTGTAATTTTATTAACAAATGTATGTCTGCAAAAATATTCAATATTGCAAATTTAACTGGCAATTAGGACTCAACGTCTAATTGGGACCATCATCTTATCACTCTTTTTCTTACACTGTGGGTATAATGCGCAACGAAAACGCTCTCCGAAGAAGATAAGACACATGTCAGTGGACGGCGAAGAAACGATGGTGAGCGCACGTGAATACACACGTGAATCACTCGGTGATGGAGAGGAAGAGGGGGAGGAAAAGAAGGAGAGAAGAACGAGGTGCAGAGAGAGAAAGAGCCACGGATAAATGGCCGAGTAGGCAAACGAGGGACCGAGCGGTCGATGCGAGCGGGCAAGGCCAGTGACATGTCAAAGCGCGAACAGCTGTTGGGCTCGCCGCGAGAGAGCGAGAGAACTCGCTGCCGCGCGCGCGGAACGGGAGAGTGCCCGGCGAGGAAACGAGAGGGTAAACGAGAGAAAAAGAGTTACGATCCACGCGGCCGAGGACGCACCCGCTCGATGTGCGTAGCTGGTTGCCTCTCCTCTCCCCCGAAGCAACGACTCGCAAGTAATTTAAGAGCATGTCGCGCTGTTGCAATGGCTTCTCGTTGTACCTTGTAGATGCACTTAGCGCGAGCAGCGAGCACAGCATTCTAATTTAACGCGTACATTTACACGCGTCCGTGAGATGAAGGTGGGGCTCCGATATCCGCGACTGTTTTATCGCTTTCGACATAGAATGATCAATTGGGAAATTATCTACTGTAAGGCGATAATTGCGCTGATGAGTAGCGATTGCGTATCGTGATTGATATTTCATGTTTTATAAACGTCTATTAAAAAGCACCCTGCTTTCAATAATACTATAACGAGGCCGTGCATTATTCGTGACTTCGTTCGATACTCATAATTTTATGATAGAAAAATCGTAGCTTTTCAAGAGAATTTATTATATATTCTTTCTTTCCGAAAGAGTGTTCAATAATAGAGAATCCAATGAAACTAAAATACACGAATTGCAGTTGCAATTTTTTTTGGAGCCTATACAGAAAAAAATGAGTATCAAATCAACAATTCATTGTTTCATATATAAGTAAAAATATAAAATCTTCTTGGAAGAATTTGATAATCTTAATCAGACATAATTTGTTTATGCGAAGAAAAAAATTTTCTCCATGTAAGCAAATTATGTCTGTTTAAGATTATAAATTCTTCCAAGAAGATTTTATTTTCTTGCTTATATATGAAACAATGGATTGTTGATTTGATATTAATTTTTTTTCTGTGTACTGCTAATAAAATTGTCAATGTTGAAATATATTAAAAAAAAGTCGAAATAGCAAGCAAATGTATCTTTTTTTCACACTGAGAAAAAAATTTATTGAAAAACTATAATATTTAGTCCGATACGTTCAAATAAACATTGGGTTGATTTAACAATTATTTGTACAAAAAAAGGTATAATTTATTTATGCCAACCATTAACATTTTTTAATCAAGAATTAACTAAACCAACTCAATGTTTAGTTGAACGTATTGAACTAAATATTTAAGGTTTTCCACAATTTTTTTTCTTAGTGCAGTGTATATAATTATAATATTGATTATTAATGCCATTAATATATTTGAATTTACTTTAATGATACTAAATTTGCACAAGTTGCTTCTCCTCCTCCTTTTAGAAATTTTTCAACTTTGTGTAAAGAGAGATAATTGATTCTTCTTAACGGTATCAATTTTAAATGTTTTATCCGCGATACTCTCCACAAATGAAGCACGTAAATTCGGTTTTGATTGTTGCGATTGCATCGCGTCCACGCAACACCGTTCTCCGTGCAGTTACGCGTATTTCGCACATCGCGCGTGCGGAGTTATATTTATCTAATTCTCTAACACCCGCGAGAGCGGACCCCTCTCGAAGAAGACTCTTCTCGCGCTCTTTCTCGAAGGCGAGCGTTTAGGAGAGCGCGGGGCGAGGAATCGGCATTGAGAGTTTCCCAGTGTGTCACGCGTTCTCTTCTGCGCACCGACGCCTTCGACGAAGATTCGCAAAGACGAAGACGAAGACATGATGATGATGACGACGAAGAGAAGAGGACCACGACGACCGACGGCCACTGCGCAGTTTCGCGACTGGAACGCGGCCGGTTCGCATCGTTAGTCGCGCGGATATACACGCACGCGTCCACGCGTCGGCGTGCAGGTGCAGCCTCCGGGGAATTACGCGCATATACGCATGTTAGGTACTTTGAACCCCGGACCAGCGTCGCCTTTGTCACAGGCGACTGAGCCAGTGGTTTCTCCGCAGGGGGTAAGAGAGGATTTGACGCATAGCCCTCGCGCCTCGTTATAAATAGAGAGTGGATTTCACGCGCGAGGCGAATTCGGAAGCTCGCTCGCTCCTAACATCGCCATGCGCCTCATCAACCTCGTTTGTCCTCGTACAACTTTTGACGCAAAGACATCGCATGCACTTTATATCGCGCAACAAGCTAAAAGGGAGATTTTTGGAGTCAAAAAATGAAAATTAAGATTTCTCAAGTGGAGAAGTTGCAAAGACTATTTTGAGGAATTAGAATTAAACAGGTAGGGATTGAAATATTAAGATAAAATTTTAACTTCTGTTGAAGAGAAAATGAAGTATCAAATATGCAATAAGTATAGTTCTATTATACATAATTTATGTGCTTGTATCATTGAAATACTTGTAAAAATTAATACAAAATAAAGATTCAAAACCGTGATTTGTATACAACAAATTAAATAGAAGATTTTTAGATTTTTAATAAATTTTTACGTACAATTTCCAATTCATTCAAACTGCGCGCCGTTACTTTCGGTTTCACACACTTGAAATGAACTAGAACAGTATTATCACAGAATTAAATTAAAAATCAATTTAATATTATTAATGCCAACAAGCATCTGTAAAATCCTTTTCACCCCGAAGAAAATAAAAAGTTTTTTTGCGAAAAATTAATGTATTAATTTTATAGATATAATTTATAAAATTAAACCTAACAATATAACAGTAATCTCATTAATAGCAATTTCCATTTTCATTAATTTATTTTATAGTATAATAAATATTAAATATTTCACTTTTAATAATCATAGGACAGCAAGTGCGAACGAAATTTTGCTTGAACATATATATGAAACGAAATCCTCTTAACCAACGAGCTCATTTGAAACGATCGTCAAGAGTATAAATCCAGCTTTTCGGTAGCACGAAAACGACACATAGACGTTAAAGGCGGTTGCCGTTAAACGCGGGCGCGCAATAAGATAAATTAATCAGCCGTCGGCCGGCAGCCAGCATATTTCTTTTCAGCCGTCCACCGAGGAACGCGCGAAGGCGCCAGCCTCCGAGACACGACTTGGCGATGTTTCCCTGCCCCATATCACGTCTGTGTTTTCGTAACCCGGAATCTCGCGCGGGTCATCGGTTTTGGTTTAGTGTCGTCTCGCGACGGCGACGACGACGACGACGAAGACGACGACGACGACGACGACGACGACGACGATGGCGGCGGCGGCGAAGAGAGAAGTCGTATGTTCAGCCGCTGAAAAACGGCACGAAACACATGCTGCCGGTTCCTCCGAACGCTCCCTTCCATGCCATTGGTATTATACGAGCTCGTGGGCGATGGCAGAATTTTTCTTACGGAGAATAAATGTGCACGAACGCGTTACGGAATTTTTCTTATGGAGAGAGTTCATCTTTCTCTTTCCCTCTCACTTATTCTTTTAAAGATACACATACTTTTCGAAAACGTTCAACTTAAAAGGTGTCAACGAGATTTTCGCGGTTTCTACAAAAGTTTCCCAAGTAGAAATTTCCCAAACTTTCTTTCCAAATACAACTTGGATTTTTTATAAGAAAATATTTATTGTGTGATTTTATATACCATTTTAAGTTTTCACAAAATTGCGCGCCGAATAAATTATTTTAAAACACAGTTCTAAGTTGAATAAGAAATAGTAATATCACATTATTAAATTAAAAGTCAACTTAAAAATAAATGATGCTAACAAGCTATATAAAAAATCTAACCAAAGTAAAAAAAAATTGTTTAACTAATACTTTCAGAGTTAAAATTTTTTTAAATATTTATACTCTCTCTTTACAAATTTACTTTAAGAAATTTAAATATTTATAGGGGATAAGGATTCTCACAATTAGATTTTTGTTAGCATCGTTTATTATTAAATTGACTTTTAATTTAATAATGTGATTTTACTATTTGTTATTCAACTTAGAACTGTGTTTTAAGATAATTTATTCGGCGCGCAGTTTCGTGAAAACTTGAAATGGTATATAAAATCACACAATAAATATCAGCATTAAGATTTAGCTATGACCTGCAAGGCATTTCGTTTATATTGAGTTTTCACATTTTGGTCGATGTTCTCTATTTAAATATTTATACTTGTTAAGTATTAATATTAAAATTTGTTATTTAAAGTATTTCAATATTTTATGCAATTCTAATATAAAATAAAAATCGAAAAGTACTTGAGAAAAATGTCAACAAGAACTAATATGATTAGTTTAGAACACGTATTGTGGAACTGTTCAGAAAATGGATTCCGATCAGAATTGTTCCATTTGCCCTAGAAAACAAAATAGAAATTTAAAGAATAATTGAATAATTCCGATCGGAATTCATTCTGAACAATTTCATAATACGTGCTCAGATTTTCCAATCAGCATCGAGTTTACAAACGATTTCACTTCTGATATGAATTTTCATAAATTTCTGAACTATTATAAAAAATTATAGTCTATAATTTTTTTGAAATCTGGTTGGATTTCTAATTTGATCCCAAAAAGATTTCTACGCGAATATAGGGAGACATTTACACGGCCAATAGATATCTCTACTTTTAAAATACCGCATGGAACGTAGCTAAATCGACACTTGACAGCTATCGCACGCTTCGAAAACTTACGAATAGCACTTGCCGTATACACAGAAAAAAATGACTATCAAATCAACAATTCATTGTTTCATATATAAGCAAGAATATAAAATCTTCTTTGAAGAATTTGATAATCTTGATCAGACATAATTTGCTTACATGAAGAAACAAAATTTCTTTATGTTAGCAAATTATTGTATGTCTCTTTGAGATTACAAATACTTCCGAGGAGATTTTATATTCTTGCTTATATATGAAACAATGAATTGTTGATTTGATACTAATTTTTTTTTCTGTATACCTGATGCGTGCTACGAGAGCAGGAAAGCACCGATAGCAAATGCGAGCGCGAATTTCGAGAAGTCGTAAATCACGTATTGTTCGAGTCCCCCGACTTAAATGCGTCTCCGATTGTCATCGACCGATCGACGACAAATAGACAGAGCGACGGTGCAATTTGGAAATTCTCGTTAGGGATTCGAGCATCGCGATCGACATGGGCACACGGAGGATCGTGCTTAATCGCCGTCTCGCTGAAATTCGTTTCTCGTGGCACTCGAAAATCGAGTGCCGGCGCAAACGAAACAACGGGAAACGCGCGCTCGTAGGAGACGGTCGGCCGATCTCTCGCGCGTGCATTCGAACGTTTAATCGGCACGCAGTATTGTGCGCACACAATCGACCGTGGTGCTGCGTTCTCGAGAGGCGCGCGCAATGAAAAAGCCCTCGACTATCGGTCCCGATTATCTTCCCTGTCCATCTAATGTCTTTCTCTTCGTATACCGGCTCACAATACGGTCGTTAAACAGAATGAAATAGCGCGAGCGTGGATCTTTTTTTTTTCCTCGAAAAAAATTCATTCTCTTGTCGATATGAGCACTGAATGCACGACGCCGTATTATGTTTCTGAATACACGCGTCTTTAACTCGCGTGTCGCAAAAATATTTAATTAGTTTCCTATTTTAAAGCTTGAGTATAAGTCGCTGCAGATTTCCTAAAAAAAAAGTATTATCTATTTAAATCTCTTAAAGTCCTACACTGAAAAAAAGTCTGGTTATAACTACCAAATGTATAGTGAAATAGTATCAATTAAATATTTTGTCAATATAACCAAAAATAATTTTATTTTACTAAATGTTTAGTAAGTATTATCAAATCTTGTATAGGTTACTAAATATTTAGAAAAGTAAAATTATTTTTGATTACATTAACTTTTAATTGATACTATTTCACTATACATTTGGTAGTTATAACCTGTCTTTTTTTTTCAGTTGTATCCACTCGAACGTCGAGTATAGCACAGATATCCAAGATGGAAATCGACGACAGGTTACCTGCGTTGGAGACTTCATAAATAATATAGGACAACGGTATCGGAATACATTAAAAGAGAGGAAAAGTCGAAGGAGTATATTAAGTGCAAAGAATGGTAAAGTTGGCTTTGTCTCGTTTAAACTTTAACGATCGATCGTCCCCGTCAACTCGAAGGCTCCCACGCATTCTTTTTCAACCCTTCGGAAATCCACGGGGCTCTCGTCTTGAAAGAATACTGTTAACCGACGTTGAGTTCATTCGAGCAACTCTTCCGACTCGATCGACCAGTTGACCCCGAGCTGTCGAGTGCTCGCGCGACAGGTCCCCTAATTGTTTCTAATTAGCGGCCGGGTCATTAATATAATCGCTTTAATAACTCGCGCATAATAATTATCTTCGACTGGCCGGACCCATTAATCTTGAAGGGAGACGTTGCGGTAGGTTCGAGCCGTGAGGCAGAATTTCAGAAAACGAGCAAGCCGGCGACGCCAGCGGCCGCGCGTCGCCATCTCTGTTAATATCACTAATAATGTGTCATCCGAACAGCTGGACAAAATCCCTTCGGCCTTATCCGCCGCGCGCATATTCTCGTTATCGAATAATCACGCGCAATTCGCGGCTTCGGCGGTATGCAGTAATAAATACATTGCAGCCATGCAAAGCTTAACGAGGCTCGCATCGCGTGTTTCGAAATTACCGAGCTAAAGACTCGTAACGATTACGCGATAAGAAGCGTAGTTAGAGCAAATTTATGGCAGCACGCAGAAAATACATAATTGTGTGAAATGAAATCTCCACGTCGAGATGATCGGTGGAGCTCTAGTCGGTTTTATTAACGACAACGACTGTTTTTATTACGTCACGCATGTCTCAGCTCGTAGAGCGGATAGTTACAAAGTGGAATAATTTCAGTTTAAGGCGATACATATCGCTACACGTGTGTATAACCGATAGAGATAAAGATAGAGTTGACAATGTACTAATTGTACGATTACTTGTGCGGTAAAAATTTTCTTTTTTAATGTGAGAACGCTCCTCGAAGGTAACTGCGTAGTTTCTCTCGGGGCTGTAAAAAGGGGCCGGGCAGGTAGAAAACCGCTCGAGAGATCTAGATCAAAAAATCATCGAGGATCTTTCGAGGAAACGGAGGACGGTCCCTGCTCGTTGAGCCACGACAATGAGGTTTCCTCGCGCGTTTCATGCCGGGACGTGATTTTCTGCGTTTCTTGTAGCCGGTTTATCCCGCATTCGTTCGGCCGACCGGTCACGGCCCTCCCCCACGAACGTGAGATCCGAATGAATAACTTGAATGGCATCCTACGTCGGAAGAACTGGCTCTTTCTTTCGGTCCTCGATCCTTTTCACCGAGGCATCCTACGGGGAACCGAGCACGGAAAGAGAGAGGGAGAGCGAAAGAGGAAACGGGTGAAAGAGAGAAAGAGGTGCCTTGAATGGCCCATCTCAAGGGTCTTGAGTTTCAATGCACCGTCCGATCTCGCGGCAGAAACGAGCGGGTACAAGCGACGAAAGGAGGGAAGCGAGCAATAAAAAATCAAGCGAAAGAGGCCTGAGACTGACAGGCCCCCGTCGAGGATTCGTCAACCGAGATATGATTTCGTCCGCTCGCCAATTTCGATGCGCGGCAACGCGCCGCCACGAAAAGTTGAGCACATGCTCGGCATGTGGAGAAAAATCTAACCCACATTCCACTCGAGTGTGTTCTCTCCGCTTGACAATTCTCTCTCTCTCCGCTTGACAATTCTCTCTCTCTCTCTCTCTCTCTCTCTCTCTCTCTCTCTCTCTCTTCCTTTCGTTCTCGTTGCTATTCCACATCTAGCCAGGTTTATTTTAAAAGTGGCGCCAACTAGATTTCAGAAAATTTCGTCGGAAAAAATATATGACGCGTGCGAGAAGAGACTCGGATTAAATTAATGTCAACGTGCGTGATATAAAATATTATCTCAAATCGGGGATATTCGTATTTTTCAACGTTGGAAATAATAAATATCACGCGAAATGGTCTTCTCCTAGAGAATCGATGCGTCGTATCGTAAATTAGTATCGTTAATGACGGCAAAAGCTGCTGGTTTAATTATCTGCAATATGTTTTCCACGATTCGAAGAGGCCTTTCTAATGGGGCGTACCCGTGACGTCGTTGCAAGCCGCGTTTTCGAGGCGGTGGCGTATTTAGCCTTGCAAGAGAAGCAAAAAGACTACGCGTTTACGTACACACACATACTTGCGCGTCCAAGCAAGCTTAGGGAACGTACGATTATGGGTTTTACGCGGCGTGTATACGACGCAACGGCGATGAACATAATTTTCATCGTCGGCTCATCACGGTAATGGGAGAAACGTAAGGTCGGGCGAGAAGAAAAAAAGCAAAGAGGCAGAAGGAAAACGACGGAAAGCGCGCGGGGATTCTGCGGAAAAGGGAAGAGAGAACGAGGGAGGAAAAGGGAGAGGAGAGAACTCTCGAAACACAAGGCAGACCACGTGGCCATTCCGCCCCTTCGGTCCCTTCTCTCTTTCCTTCCTCTCGTGCTCATCCATTCTCCCTCGCACCAGCACCAACGTCGGTACTCACGCATACGGGGATATGAGGGCCATGCGTCAGTGAGGAAACACATGAGTCCCTGTCATCTGGCCAGCAAGTGGTCGAGACACGGACTCTAGAAGAGCTTACTAGGCGACCCGCGCGTACGTCATAAGCGAGAGAGTTGTTTTTGGAACACGACTCGACTCGGCGCGCGCGCACAGCCTCCAGAGAGGAGTCTCCGTGAGTCGAATTTTTCCGTGCTGCCGAGAAGTGGGCACTTGGAGAGGAGCGATTGCGCGTATGGTCCATCGGGAAACGAACATCCTTTTCATTTCCCCCCCCCCTCCCGAATAGGAATAGGCCGCAACGCTACTCGTATTCGCATTTAACTAGACGTAGCTACCGCTTTCGTACTTTCCTGGTCGATAGAAGAGATCATATGCGGTATTTATTTATATAATCTGTACCCTACTTTTGTTTGAGAGAAATCGTGATCAAGATGACGAACAGCACACACGAATAATTTCAAGGAGACTTGAGGAAAAGTCGACGGGGTTTTTCATCAAGAAACTCTCATTTCAAGAGAAAGTGCATGATATCTGGGACACTGTACGCATCATCATTTTTCACGCATTCGTTGTCGGTATTGCACCTCTCGTAGGACGCGATGCCACGTGCTAAGGAATAGATTATTAGCATTTTGTTATACACAGTACAATCGTGTTACGAGTTGCGCGCGCGTGCATGCGGACGCACGTGCGTGTGAGCAATACACACATGTGGAGCGCAAGTGGGCACGGTGGATATTAGTCAGCCAGCGAAGACGGGGGCGAGCGCCCAGTGGAACGGAGAAAGGGGGCAAGGGGCAGAGGAAGACAGAGATATGTAGAGAGAGAAAAAGAGAGAGAGAGAGAGAACGAAAGAGACTGTAGAACTCCACGCGAGAGATGGCAGCTTCATAATTGCTTTTAGCTGCGTAGTATGTGCCACTGTCAGCTGTTCCCTTATTACGATGATACACTCCCGCCCGCTTCTTCCTCTCTCGCCGCGTTATGTGTGCCACTCCGTCTTCGTCGTCATGATAAACCTGTGCACGAACCCGCCGTTTCCGGAGGGGGGGAAGGACACAATGCATACGAATCCGCAAACATCATCACCAGAGACGGAGAGAGTATCGGCAAACACACCGTGGACCCCGAGGGAATCGGGCGCGCACTACATCTATTAGGGGACAAGTTTTTTTTCCGGTAGATAAATCCTGGTGGCAATGTGTCGTTTCGAGTAAGACTGCGTTATTTTTCCTCCCCGTGCACCGTTGGCTGGCTGAATAATGAAATAGTAGATTATCTCAACAATTTAGATCTACGGATACGGTCCAAAGGCAAAAGTAACAGTCTCTATTCTCGGTCGAGAGTAAGTTAAAGATTCATAAACTATCAAATAACTTCGAAATAATTGACAACCTTGCGAACTTTTTCTTTACAATTATCATTCTCGTTTTATTATTATTTAATTAGATGCTACTGTACTATGTATAACCATAGTATTACTAGAGAAGAGAAGAAATTAGATTTAAGAGAATAAATTCAATTTTAAGATAAAAAGCGTATTCTTCATCCGTTTCCTGGTTAATTAAAATTAATTAAAACCTAATAAGCGGAATGTAACAATGGTCGTCACAATAGTATTGTGATATCTCTGGAGAAAGAAATATTTTTCGTACATACATTTTCCCTCCAGCGAAGAAGTAATATTTCATCCACTCGAGCTCATCTCCTGCTACTAGATTCGAAGGATTCCTTTATCGATAAAATAATTGACTGATTAAAGTTCCCCATAATAAGGAAAATCGACTCGTCGAAAATGATGAATCAATATAATTCTTGATATTACAAAAATTATGAGAATAAATGAGATATGGCGAATAATCTATTAATATGTTATTTTTATTATTTTTATTAAATATATATTATACACTGAGAGAAAAAGTTGTAGTCGTTGCAACTATAACAGGACAACCATACAAATTTTGTTAATAGAATTATAATATATAATTAAGCGAACTACTATATATTATAGTTATTGCAACTAAGTTAATGGTTAACAGAACTAACAAAAAATGACTATAACTATAATATAGTTCACTTATAATTTTATTAACAAAATTTGGTTGTTCCCTTATAATTGTCACTATTACAATTTTTTCTCTCAGTGTATATTTAAATTAAATTGAATCATTAATTATGCAATTTTAATATTGTATTAAGCAAATAATATAATTAATATTAATTTCTTAGTTTATACTCAAACTAAATGTGAATTATTTTTCACCACATTTTTTCTAAATCAAGAGAAGAAGCAGGGAAGAAAAATCAAATTTTCTCGTTATTTTTGTTCTTAGTAGATATTACATATTTTCCTGCCTTCAGGCGAGATCGCTAACAACATCACGTGCTCTTTGATACGTGCATTATGTTCCTCCGAGACCGAAAAAAAACAGAAGTACTGCATTTAGGGATCTCGACAAGTTCGAGAAGACGACCCTCGGCCACCCTTTAATCTTCGTTAAAATGAGCTATATACAATCGTCCCTCCATCTAAACCAAGAACCCGCGAGAAGCTTGATTAATCATCCGACTAATTGAGAAATAAGTAGTTTTGCATTCGTTGCTTGCACATAAACTTTGGCTCATTTCGCGGGGAATAATCGCGAGGGCGTGAACGTGGCTCGAGAGCCATGATAATAAGAAAATGAAGAACATGCTTAATGATCTTAACGATGCCGCTTTAGCACGAACGGAGTTTCCCATGAAGAACGAAAGGTGTCGGTTGATGCGACACGTGTGTTCACCGACGTCGCCACGTGGCGACCCTCGAGGGGATGCTAATGCACGTGACCTCGTCATTGTATCGGCACTGGAGCGAAAGGTCGACGTGATTTCTAGGGTGGTCTCGTCAGCGGTCTCGAAATTCGTATCTAAAGAATATCCGCCGAAAAGTGTAATCTATGATCACTATACTAAATTAAATCCTACGTCGAATTTATCTTAGACTCAATTGATCATGAGCTTAGAGCAAAGATATTAAAGTATTTCAGGCGAGCAATGTTTCCTAAATCTAATGTAACAGTATTCTCATCTTAATTAACAATCGCTTTTATTGTCCATAAAAAATTTTGTAATAAATATAACATTAGTAAATTATTCCAGTATTGACAATTCTCAGAACTTACAGTTTTATTAAAATAATCGGAATATAATTTTATGTTACAATCTCAATACGATATCGCACTACAATTGAAGGATTTCCTACCAAAAAGAGGAAGAACCTCTCTCAAGAACTAAACAAGTCCAAAAAGTTAGTTATTTTTAGGAAATAAAGAACTTATCTTCAAACCGTTCGTTATGTAAATGTAGTAATTTTTCTCCGAACATTTAATAAGAACAAAGTTGTCAGGTTTGATTAACATTTTGAAGACTCATTTATAAGAAAAGAATAAAAATAAAAAAAACTTCTGGACTTGTTTGGTTCTTGAGAGAATTTTATATTTACCTATTTATAGCCTATCACACATATTTTACATTTATCTTTTTTTATATCATTAATAATGATAAAAGTGAAGAAGGAAATATTGCTTAAAACAATAATGCTTGACAAATTGCTCTTAACAAAAAATATTCTCTTATATTTCTCTTCGTATAAACATGGTAATTTTTCTCTAGATGTATAATAAGTATAAGAACAAAATTGTAGACTTTGATTAATATATCGAGACCCCTTTAAGAGAAAAAAAAATAAAGTCTCTGGACTTGTTTGATTCTTATGGAAATGTTATGTTTCCTACCTATTTATATTTCATGTTATGTTTCCCGTTTTCTGTTTCATTCTTGCCAGAACAAAATTGTTCACAATATAATACGCTGATGATAGAGAATGATTTGGCGCCATAACCCAGATTAAAAAAAATGGATTTATTTGATTTTTATAGAAAATTCTTCAATTATGTTATTTAATTACGTTGCTAAATATTTCAATTATGTTATGTTATTATTCACTAGAAGCAATTTATTTTTTAAATTTGCATGTGTGTGTTATTACGATGAGATAGAATACACTTCCCCAATTAATTTAGTCAATATAATCTTTTCCTGGAACATAATAAATTCCAGGACATTATCATACAAATAGAGACGAGCATTTATCAGAGTGCATCTCGCATTAATTTCTTTCCGCGCGTTACAAGAGTCGAGGTAGCATTTAATATTCCAGCAACCAATCTGACATCGAGACCGACGCGACACGGCCGATAAGTTGGCGGGTGAAAAAACTTGTCAAGCGTCGATCACGATCGAGGGGCGTACAAAACGCGACGATTCGTGTAGTCATGCCGGGGCATTTTTGTACCGAGGACACGAGCGATTTCGAACGACACGATCTTTAACGTGACGCGCCCATACGTCGCTTTTACGCGTCGAGGCTCTCGAGGTCCCGCGAGATAAATCGCTATATGTACGAACGATCGTTGAATAATAGCCAGACCGATTCAATCTGTCACTCGTTAACCACCTCCTAACTATGATAAATGGGTACCTCGAAACGGTACAACGTGCAACGATGATACACATAGTCCCGGTATCTTCTTTGCATATCTGCCCGTCGATCCGTCCATCCGATCGCCACGATCTAGCCGATCGTTACTCCGCGCGCTGATCGATGTAAAACAGACAACGAACGCTTAATAATGTCCACATTTTGTGTCGCTTCGGAGTACTGCATTGGAGTACGGATCGATGGGCAATTGCGCGAGCGAAATCCGAAACGTGAAAAAAATTTCAGAGCTGGAATTTATATTTCTAATGAGACCGTGACAAAACTACAATTTAAGTTGGAAGGCTAGACGCGAGAGGAAAACGTCAAGAAAAGCGTAAGGATGTCAAGAGGTATCGAAAAGAACGTCAGTTGTGTGTTAAATGAGATATTCTAATGATTAAGATTTTCTACTCGACTATCCGCTGTCAGCTCTACTTCCTCACGCTTGAATGAGATACATTATTATTTCCGAGACGATTCTGACGGAATACAGGTTTAAGTGTCGGAAGGAGAATTTTAACGGATCGTCTACACATGTTCTCTCGGGTGTTACGCAAATATTTGTAGATTTAAAGACTTCGGACTCCAGGAAAATTGGATTCAATCAGATTCAAGAGATTCAATATTAATCTTCTTGACTCTTACATACTGATGTTAATAAAATGTTCATATTTACAAAGATCTTATTATAGATAGCCCGAGATAGCATGGGATCTCCGCGAGCTGAAATTCAAGATTGATACTCATATTCGTACCACTACACTCCCGAGTGCTGCAAAGATAACCGTATTAGCGAAGATTTTTCATGGACGCTCGCTGATCCGTATCGCGACTGGAAACGGATACCTACTTCGTGTCTCGGTCGGTCGAGGATCGCCGCATCTCCGCATCGTTTCAAAATCCACTCTCGGATTTATAACCCACACTACGGTCGAGCGCGCGAAGTCGCGACGCGAACCATGGCGAATTACATCCCTCAGCAATAACGACGAGAGGAGGCCCCGATAGCGAAATATCAAGAGCCCAGGCGCGCGTTCGCGCGCTGGCCCCGCTTGATTTATTCCCGGTAACCTTATAAATCATCGGCTCCTCGCAATCGGCATCGAGTCATCTCCTTCGCCGGCCCGCGTATCCTTCGTTTTCGTGTTTTTGCGCCGAGCGCGCGATGCACCTTTCTCTCAACACGAACCAAATGTCAGAGGCCCCGCTCCGCGAAGACGCGATTCGACAGGCAAGTTTTTATGACGAATTGGGATAAACCATGCATTTATTGCACAGATACAGATCACGGCTCTCTTGCGTGAAATACTTTGTTGCAAATAATATGTAAAGGCGTGATCGTATCCCTATAGAACGATAATCACGAGAAAGAAATCTGATTGGCATAAATTGGAAATCTGATAGATTCAACTAGATAAGTGCAAATCAGAGATATTGCTAAATCTGTCAAGCATTCTGACTATCAAGATAACCAGACATTCAATTACGGTAACTAAAAATTCTGATTGGTAATCGGAATGCATTTTGTGTATACGTTTTGTTGATACATGAACCAAAACATTTTTCTCAGTAATGATATATTTTTACATCAAAATGAGAATATTGTATTACTACTTTTTACTTATACGATATTGTTATATAAATTGAAGTATTTCCTAGAAATAATCAATTTGGTCATCTTTAAAAAAATTTATTTTTATTATTAATTTTAAGTAAATCACATGATAAAAAAAATTAAAACTTGATATTCGAAGTTATGACGAGAACTTCGTCTTCATTTTACAAAGAATTGAATTAGCCAACGACATTCCTCATAC
This sequence comes from Solenopsis fugax, assembly GCA_003595255.1. Taxonomy (NCBI): domain Eukaryota; kingdom Metazoa; phylum Arthropoda; class Insecta; order Hymenoptera; family Formicidae; genus Solenopsis; species Solenopsis fugax. Next base: position 24,719 of record QKQZ01006765.1, on the reverse strand, counting down.
TAGCTATTCACATTTGTCCTATCGTCAGAATCTCTATCAGTAAGACGTGTTGATCCTCGAAGATGCCAATCAGTTTCGTAGACCAACACCGATAGATCACCGGCGCGACACGTTGGTCATTCTAGTTCCATGACAGTTAACGCGAAGAAGACCCTCTCTCGCAGGTTGCGCCGTGAAAGGACATATACTTATCTGCGAGGCACATCGCATTAGGTAGCCTCGAGGGATTCGTCCTCGAGCACACGAGATCCCGACCTCCCGACTATCCTTCTTTGCTTAGAGATGAATAAAATTGCCCTTTAAAGCAAATTCACCGGGAGCGGCGCGGCGCGGCGCCGCGCATTCGTCACAACCCTTGTCAGCCCTTTCAGATCCACCCTTATCGAAGTGGAACAACGCTCGATAACCGAATACTTTTGAACCGAAACGCGCCTACACACAGTATCCCTGACTTGTGAGATTTCCACAGAGGGATCGCACTACGACAACGGTTCTCAATCCTCAAAGTGCGGTTCATATATCTCTTCTTATATCATTCTAGCAGATAAAGTTTATAATAGTTTATAACAAACTTAAAGTTTGATCTTATCGTTCGTTAATTATTGTCATCAAGTTAAAAAGAGTATTTTAGTCCAGAGCACGAAAAAGTGGAGTTTTTGAGAATTTTTTTTAAAGAAAATTGCTGCACGTATTTTTCATGTTTCTACACATCTACTTATACATATTTAGTAAAGATTACAGATTTTTATATGGCTAATGCCTATTTCCACCAACGCAGATTAATTTTAATCTTAGTTTAACGTACTCTTTATCTTTCTTTAGTTCTAAGGATTGAAAAAAGATAAAGAGTAAGTTAAACTGAGATCAAAGTTAATCTACATTGATGGAAATGGACATAAATGCTTTAGCTTTTGTTATCTAAATTTAAAAATAAATATATTTTTCAAATCGACTGACACGATTTCTCAAGAACTACTGCAGCTATTGACTTGAATTTTTATATATAAATTATATATAAAAATAAATTATATATATACAATTTATATATGTCTGTTTATAGCATAAACTAAAATAAGTAAAAAAATAGTGTGAATTATTGAAATGACGCAGTTTAAAAGACAAGTATCGATTTTTTAACAAAATCGAATGTAACGTATGAAAAAATGGTCAATTTATATATGTCGCAATAAATCTAATTTATACTATAAATAGCCAAGTATTTTATATATATAAAAATTGAAGTCAATAACTTCATTTCAATAATTTCTGAGAATTCATGTCAATTAACAAGAAAAATGTGTTTATTTTTAAATTTACGTAACATGAAAACTAATAAACATTTAGCCATACCAAAATGTGTAGGTATTTACTAAATGCGTACAAATTGATGTATAAAAGTGGAAAAAAAAATTTTTAAGTAGTTTTCTTTAAAAAAATGTCCAAAAATAAGCAAACTTTCTTCCGCGCTCTAGAAATTGAACTCTGCTAGCTTTTGCTGTTGTTCCCTGAATTTACGTTTCAGTCATCTATCGTGAAACTCGATTTCTACAAATGAGAATAGCGGCATTTTTTATTTCTGATTACGTTCGCAGTCTCCTTTCACGTAAATCGAGAAACAGAGACGTTTGACGTACTCGGTACAAGCCGAACGCCCGTGTTCTCCTCCAAGAGAACATCGTTCTGCCACTGGTAGCGAGACAAGACCACGCGTCGCGAAGGGTCTTAGCATACAATGGCGAGAGGAGGAGGCCCGTCGCGCTGGTAAAGAGCACACGGCAGTAACTTTACTCGCCCGTACGTAGCACAACACCGAAATATAATACACGCTGGCGAGATACATAATGCAAAAGGTGAGCGCGCGCGTACAACGATCCGTTACGCAGATATAGATGGATAGATAAATCAATTTATTACGCTGCGAGGTATCTCCTTAGGATCGCGCGCGGTAAATCGCGTAAATATGTAGAATGTTAAGTAGCATAAGCAGCGCGAGAAACATTGCAATCGATAATCGTGCGTAACGCGAGATTGGCTGTCCAATCGGAAAATACGCAACGATAGTCATTTGCGCACCCGGGGAATTTTTTTTCCTCCCGTCAAAGTGCAACGCTACGAGCCGTACGACTCTCCTGAAGCAGCTGATAGCATATACTTCTAAAGTTTCACTCCCGGAACGTGAGTAAATTTTATTCACCCGCTATATATCGCTGATTTAATCGAACAGTTTTATTACTGTTCCCTAAGAGTGCATTAACATTTAAATTACCGAAGCTCGTAACATTTTTGTTTTAAGACGACGTACACGAACTTTGAGAACTGACGAAACATGCGATTGACCTATGTAAAATCAAGATGGTCGTCCGCTTTCCACGTAGCTATATCTGAAGACGGAAGATGCAAACGAGACACCAAAACGCGGGACAGAGAGCCTTATACGAGAGCGCTTATAGTATACCTCTCGTAAGTATAGTATATCTTCGATAAACGCATAATTAGCGGAATTTTATAATAGCGCGTAAAAAGTCACGGTATCCGCTTCACACAGACGTCGGCCTCGGGAGGTAAATTATTCCCAGGCACAGCGACATAAATGCGGCCGTTCGGGCTTCACGTCCGCGAGGCGTATCGCGCCGCGAATAAGGCAACGAAGAACCGCGGGGTGTCGAAAGTCCACCTATATCCTCGCAAACGTTCGTTTCTGCACGCTCCCGCTATCTGATTGCAGGCTGGTTTCGCGGCGGAAGCCGTTCTCCCGGCTTCTTCTTCTTCTTCGACGCTGAAATGGCAAACGGGGAAGATACGTGCCTCCAAGACGAGTTATCATCGAGATTTATGCCCGGCCCCGTCGAGCTTTGCGTTTACCCGCCCGGTGTCTAATGAAGCGATCGCTATATTCGTCCCGGTTCGCAGGCTTCCACGCTCCGGCGTTTTTACCGCGACTTTGATTAATAAAACAAATCCCGCGCTATCTATGATATTTATCTTTCTTTGATAGTTATATCTATATAAATTATTTTAAGACTACTAGCATAAAGATTGGGCACAATTGTGCGTCGAGATGCATTCATGATTATTATCACAAAGAGAAAAAAAATCAAAATTTGAGAAAGCTAAAACGATTATTACAAGCAAACTGATTTGTCATAAATTTCTGATTTCTAATTTTTAGAACTGTTAAATGTTGCCGGTGTTAGAAAGTGAGAAGAAAGAATTTTGAAATTTCTTGACTTATTCTTATTTTACTGACGACAGTAGAAAATTTTCCATCATCAATATAAATTTTAAAGAGGCATACTTTTGTTAGACGAGTCGAAACAAGGCTTAATTTTATGAATTTTTTATGGAAAAACTGAAGGAGAGATGGAAAAGTCCTGTTTATTCCATTGTAAAGATCAAACTCTTTTCTCTATTCAATATTTAAATTTTATTATAAAAAGTAATGTAAAATGGAATCGATATTCAAATTTTCCTAAATTATGTTTTCAAAACGGCGCGGCGTTTACATTGCTATTCGTACAAGACTCATCAAAAAGTAAAATAATACAAGCTTTATAAAATCATAGATATAGTACTTGACGTAGTCGTTCGACATTTCTCGAAATATTGCGTGTATAAACAAAATGATAGATGATCAATGATCGTCATAGCGATTTTTTATTATAAGTTTTACTCGTTTTTGGCTGCGATAAGAAACTAAGCATTGTAAGAAAATCTTGAGCACGTCAGCATTTAAGAAACGTATGTAAAATTACAAGTCGATCGATCGAGCTATCTTCAAGATACTATTATATATTGGTCACGCATTTCGAAAATATGATTTAAATAGCAATGCCATTATATACAATTTTTTAATAAAATTAAAATGTCAAATAGAGAAAAGTATGATCTTTACAATGAAATAAACACGATTTCTCTATCTTCTTACGGTTGAAGAATAATCGACTATGATTGATCACTTTCTTACTGCTTAAGTTTTTGTATATGTCACAACTTTAACATGTAAGAAATTATTTGAAAAGTGCATGAACGCATTTGAAGAAGGGAATGTTAAATATAACATTAAAAAATTGTAAATATTCTTTAAAATAAAAGCATTAAAAAAAAATTATGAGCAAAATTCAAATTCCAAATTTTATTATATTTTTCTCTGACCGATTTTAATTTTCATGAATTTTCCCAGTTTTTCCGGTTTTCTTGGTTTGTGACAACCCACTGTCTGACATTTAAAGTTCAATTTGTAGATTCACAATTCGTGCCTTTATCAATTTATTATAAATTTTATTATAAAAGTTCTCTCATTTTTAATTACGCGTAAAAACTGTGCTTCTGATCGACATTGAAAAGTTAACTTGTTAATTAAGAGGACTCCTTTATATTAACTCGCTTCATGCTTTTATATCTCAGACAAGTTTGTTAGTTTTTTCTCGCGTAACTTCGGTGAGCGCTATTCGCGTCTATTTCTGTCAGTAACAGCGAGATTTTCTCACCATTTTCTTTCGGCGACGAGGACCGCGCAAGGACGGATCTCATCGCTCGACAGATCTCGAAAGCTCGCACGATTTTACGTTCTAACGACCACGTGTTACGCGCTTCTCGACATAGAACGATATACAACCATGTGTTAAAATAGAACGCCGCGGTTTCTCTGATGCGTGATTGCAAAACACTGGGCAATCAGAGGAAACAACCATTTTGAAATCTAGTTCCACGAAGAACCGCTACTATATACGCTTTTTGTGCTTTCGTAAGAAATACGTCTTCTCTTCGTAACGCATGATGCAACAACACAATGCAAAATATAGAAGTAAAGCCGAGGGGGTAATCACTCAGAAAATAGGTGTACACCGGACTTCATCGGACTTTCGTCGGAATTCATTGAAATACATTAAAATTGCTAAGAGATCTTCCTAAAAAAAGGTCATAAAAAATCTCTCTTTAGTAACTGATTAATTGGTTTCAACCAAAAATTCGTTATAAAAGCCAAAAATTCATGGTATAACATGAAATTCATCAAATTATACCGGACTTCATCGAACTTCAAGGAATTCAATGGACTTCAAGGAATTCAACGGATTTCTAATAGGTTGCACAGTGAGAAAAAATTGTAGTGATGGCAACTATAAGGAGACAACCATACAAATTTTGTTAATATAATTATAATATATAGTTATGTGAACTATATTATAGTTATTGCAACTAAATTAATGGTTAAGAGAACTAATAAAAAATATGACAAAGAAAAATCTTGGACAAAGAGATTAATATCTGAAACATTACATATTAAATGACAATCGCATGGACTTAATTTACATACAGACACTGAACTTTTGGATGCAGCCTATGACATAATCCTCAACAAAATAAAATAACAGATGCTTCTATCTCTATCTTCTTCCGTATAAAAAATAAAAAATCCCCTTTTCTCTCTCTCTCTCTCTCCTTTCTGTTCCTCCTTCTTTCTCTTGTCCTCCTTCCCATTCTTTTCCTTTCTACTTCTCTTTCCATTTCCCCTTTCACGTTGTCTTTTCTAAGTAATATGTTTATATTCTGCGAACGACACTCGGTTGCTCACACTTTCATTGTATCACAGATAAATATCAATTTATTGTTTCGTGTTGTTTGATTTCGTGTTGGTGTTCCAATTATTATTATAAGTTCATTTTTGACACAACTTATGTTAATTTTTGTTCATTTTTATTCATTTGCGTTCATTTCATTTTTACTATTTGACTAATTTCACATATCAATGTTGTAAATAATAGATGCCACTAGACCAAACTCTTACACCGAGTGATAGATTACTGCCTATGTCGAACTTGACTCATCGCTACAATGTTAATATTCAATACACGTTGAAAAATTGGACATCGATGTTCAACATACATCTTTAAATTGTACCAAATGATTGTACTGAAGAGGATTCAAACTGTGAGTCGAAACGTTTGCGAACTATTGTAATAACTTATTTTAATTAGCGTCGAATGCACGCCATTTTCCATTCATTTAATTATTAATAAAATTTAAGTGCACACCAACATCCGTTGCTGACTCCCATTGGTCAATCTTTCCTTCAATTTACTATTAAGAATTTTTATAAGGATTTTATTTTTATAATTTCTAAAAATTTCTAACTTAATAAAAAATAGTTAAAGTATACTATAAAATAAAGTAATTACAATTATTTTTTATTAGTTTTCTTAATCATAAACTTAGTTGCAATAACTATAATATAGTTCGCTTAACTATATATTATAATTATATTAACAAAATTCGTATGATTGTCCCCTTATAGTTGTCACCACTACAATTTTTTCTCTCAGTGTGTACACCAGAATTCAAGAGTGGTTACCCCCTCGAGTAAGCATATTTTTACTTGCGAATTAACTTCGTGAATATGCAAAAAGTATTTAGCTCGCTGCACGTATTCGTCCGTGTATCGGAGGGGACGAGACCTGTCGCTCGAGATGTATCTTTGAATGTCACGAATGAAAACGTAGCTCGTCAGTATTCGATCGACTCGCGGTGGATGTCGAGAATATGTCCTAAGAACCCGCGGATAGGCGGAATTCAAGAAAAAGAACGGCGGGAAGATGCGACGGCGAGAGGCGAGGTCGTCATTCCCGATGCATGGGTTGCGCTGCGATCGTCTCCCATAACGCATCAATCTCGCGCCGGAGATCCCTCGGGAGTCCGAGCACGACGCCCTGTCCGGAGCTCCGCCGTGCTCATCCGTCACGGCCGCTTTCCGAATACACACGTACACGCGGTACTTATTGTTAGATGAACAGAGAGAAAGAGCAAGAAGAGGTAACAATGACGACGATCGTGCGTGCCCGCGTACGTGCGTGCGAGATTCGTATTATCTGTCATGATACCTGTATTACGAGAGAAAGAGAGAGATAGAGGCAGTAGTGTACACACGCGGTGTCGTGTGACACTATATACAGAGAGTGGGTTCGAAAGAGAACGCCAGCCCTTCTGCGTTGTTTTAGTGTCATTGAGGGAGAGATGCGGCGGACTAATAAGTAAGGGCCCTCAGGGTAATAAGTAGAATAGGGCTAGGATTTCGTTGAAAGTGTGTCAATATAGATTTTCGAAACTTTACGTTTACATAATTAAGTAGCTTTTATCAAATATAATTTTTTTATAATTGTATTTGTTAATCATAGAACCTTATCTAATAACACTGGTCGACAAAAATTCAACATTTTTTGGCCTTAAAGAAAACGAAGTTGTTTCTGATAGATTTTGATGCGCTGATTACGAATCTGGCCGCAAAAATGTCGTATCACGTCAAGTTTTTGAGATATTCTAACTTAAAGGTGCAAAAAATGAGGTTTTTGGCCATTTTCAACGACTTATAAAATGTCTAACAATTTTTTTTCAGCATCCAGCTGGATGTTACATTCAAGTGTTAATCTTACCCTTTCCAACGCATATTCGATTGCTACGATCCGACTTTTTTTCGCTGAAATAGAGCAAATTGAATTTTTTTTAACCTCTTGTGTCACATTTATTTGTATTGAACCGATTGTTTTGAAAATTTGTATCGGAAGGTTTTTCTGGTCGCTGATTATGAATTTGAAGACAATTTTCAAAACAATCGGTTACAAAAAACACAAAAAACTCTGACACAGAAGGTTAAAAAACAAAAAAAAATTCAATTTGCTCTATTTCAGCGAAAAAAAGTCGGATCATAGCAATCGAATATGCGTTAGAAAGAATAAGAATAACACTTTAATGTGACATCCGGCTGGATGCTGAAAAAAAATTGTTAAACATTTTATAAGTCGTTGAAAATGGCCAAAAACCCCTTTTTTTGCACCTTTAAGTAAGACTATCTCAAAAACTTAACGTGATACGACATTTTTGCGGCCAGATTCGTAATCAGCGCATCAAAATCTATCAGAAACAAGTTCGTTTTCTTTAAGGCCAAAAAATGTTGAATTTTTGTCGACCAGTGTAATTTTTGTTATAAATAAAAGAAATACTTCCATCATAAATAATCTGCACTAGTTTTTCTATGTCTTATTTTTTGTTTACATGACTTTTGATATTACTAAAATTCTTAATTAACTAAAATATTAAACTTTTATTTGCCTATCTCATTCCTAGCTGCACTTTTTTAATTAGATAAGAATAACATTATTAGGAACTTTACACAATTACACAATTACAATTGTTATCGATAATTTTTACACATTAATAATTGAATATTGAATAATCAGGCATTGAACGATAACGTTAAAGAAAAAGAAAACTATATATCCGATTGTATTACGGAGTGACTTATGGTCACTCTGATAGATAAATTGCAAGTAGCTGAACTAAGAAAAAGGAAATGTTCGTATTACGCGTATTTCTTCCGCTCCATTCGTCCGTTGTCCTGTCTCACTATTTCTCGACACGGACAGCGATTACGAATTCTTACGCCGGGCAAACTTACGACAATGTCGCGTACGAACGACTCGATCTACCTCCGATCTCGGATTTTTCTTCAATTAGGGAAAGGATCGGCTCCTCTCTCGAGAGAGAGACTTCTGCAAGACGAGTATCGCGCGCGTACGAAGCGAAGCCATTAACGAGATTTTAACATCCGTTAAGAGTGCACGAAGAATATAGTCAGGGCCGGCTTTTTATTCTTCACCTTTCCAAACGCAACGCATTTTTGTGACCACGATATATTTTTACTTACACTCGTTTAACATTTCATCTTTACTCTATTATTAATATCACGAAATTGCTCGGTTTAAGTTAGAATGTTAAACTAATTACCACTACGATTTGACTGATTAAAATCAATTTTGCCTCGTCACATTTCTCTGTGATTAATCTATTTATATTATAATTAAATAAAATAGTCTTTTTAGGAAGAAAACTTTAATTAACAATGAATTATCAATGGTTCACAAATCTAGAGTTACAACTGAGGCATCGCCGTTTTACTGATTTTCAAAGCCGACCCTGTATATCGTCGCGGCCGACTGCGTGTCGGGCCGATTCGTCGATCGATCCTCTTCTTTCCAGAAATACGCGTATCGCGATATTCCGTGCTCGAAGGCTGTTCCTCTTTTTCTCCCTTTAAAAAGTTTCTCTTTTTCTCCCTTTATCCCGTAAGCGGCGGATGTATCGGCTCCGCCTTGCTCGCGCACGTTCTTTGCATACTCGCGAAACGCGCTGTTATCACGTTTGTCTTAATAACTCCGTCAATGCATTCGATTCGTTTCGATTCGTCCGATGTTTCCGGCTGCGTGGCGGGAGCGTCGTCAGAAAAGAAAAAAAAAAACACGGTTCCTGGGTCTGCGATATCTCCCGATCGTTGTCACGTCCGCGCCCAACTGTACTCCTAAACCCGAGGCCCTTGCTCGCTCTCATCCCTCCCCTTTCGCCCCCTCATCTTCCTTTTCTTTCTTCCGCGTGCCCCCCGTGCCACGTCGATCTCGATTTTGTCTCTCTTTGTCGTATCTCGCGTCCCACGGATCACAGTTACGAGTCCTTCTCGACAAGCCTCGGCTCGCACGAAACAGCAGAAGCTGCAGTGGTGAACGCCTCGGAATACTAATTCTCGTGCCAAAGTATCGCGAAGTAGTCAAAGTTCGCGCGGTATGATATTTAGGGCATTCATGATTTTAATGATCTATCCTCGCCTATATTGATCTTGGGATAATTGAGACGTTGACGCAATTTAGTTTTATATCGAAATGATGAATTTTGTTTACATAAAAAGGAAAGTCTACACTGAGAGAAATCGTTTGGTAGAATAGTGATCAAATGAATTTTATAGTTACACAGAGAGAAAAAATTGTAGTGGTGGTAACTATAAGGGGACAACCATACAAATTTTGTTAATATAATTATAATATATAGTTATGTGAACTATATTATAGTTATTGCAACTAAATTAATGGTTAAGAGAACTAATAAAAAAATAGTTGTATACTATATAATAAAGTAATTACAACTATTTTTTATTAGTTTTCTTAACCATAAACTTAGTTGCAATAACTATAATATAGTTCACTTAACTATATATTATAATTATATTAACAAAATTTGTAAGGTTGTCCCCTTATAGTTGTCATCACTACAATTTTTTCTCTCAGTGTACCGGTACCAAAAACTTAGTTACATTTAACTTTTTGTAATTTGTTGTATGAAATTACATAGAAGTATGATTTATTCGACTTTCGTGATAGAATTTGTACTTTATTTTTTCTTAAATTAAGAGAGAGTTGCTGAATGCGTACACTGAGAGAAATCGTTTGGTAGAATAGTGATCAAATGAATTTTATGATTACTAGTATCAAAAACTTAGTTACATTTAACAAAACTTTTTGCAATTTGTTACATGAAAATAATTCTTTGGTTAAGGCTATAAATTGTTTGGTCAAAATAACTACAATATATATTTAGTAACTGTCACTATAAAATTCATTTGATCACTATTCAACCAAACTTTGGTTGATTTTACCAAACATTTCTCTCAATGTAAGCACAATTTCCTTAAAATATAGCGGACAAATCATGTCCAGGTCATAAATTACGTCCAGCTTACAAATTAAGGAGTAATACTTCTCACGGTTACCTCTCGATTCATCCACGGTAATAAATGATGATCTAGATTAATCGCGATCGCGTACCGATTCAGCATGTTAATACTTTATACGTGTACAATCGCGCGGACTTTCGCCGGTTACACAAGTCGTAAACGCAGCACGTGTGCCAACATTTTGTAGGAAGTATTTCTTGAGCTAGCTCTCCCGTAGGCTGTAAAACGTTGCACGCGTGAGAGTTAGGCGACCATCTAAAATAACAAACCGCACGCCGGGGAAAGTGTAGCGCGAACGGCGGCGTCTGTTAAAATTAAAACTCCGGAATTAATTTAACACACTCCCCGCCGTCCCTGCGCCTCCCTTTCTACGCCTCCTTCCTGCAAAAACCGGGATTTGATAATATCAAGGGCGATATCCGTGAGTGGAATAGTCAAGTAGTTGCCAGTTTCGTTAGATCCATGTCTGGTGTAATAAAAGTCGTCTTCTTCCGTAATCTACGATGCCACGGAAAATTCGGGCCATTAGGTATGTGATGCAGACTACGTGATGATGATGGCGATGAGGCACCACGAATTAAAAGAGAAAAATATCATCTCGACTACGCTGACGCTGAATTGGCACGTTTTAACAGCGATAGTCATCGATTCATGGGAAAACACGTGCATTACTCTCTACACGCGTGATTCACGATGCAATTCTGTCGCGCGCAATCGTCACAGACACGTGCCGGATTTATGTAAGCGAGTTAGTGTCATAAATTCATTCTAAAAATATCGATCTACGTAGGACAGCGGTGAGTACAGCAAAGTCAGCAATGAAATTCAACTAATCTTAATTTTCTTTTTTAGAAAACAATAAATCAATTAATTTCTTAACAAAATTAGACGTTTTGTTGGATATAATTTTCGTGCCAACAACGCCACGTTACTTGGAAATAACTCAAACTCGGGATCGTTATCTTCTAATTCAATATAACATCCATCAGAATGATCTATTTTGTTTTTGCTGTTCTCGCGCCGCGCCTACAGGCTCACCCTGGGACGATTTAATTCCATCTCGCGCTCAGCGTGTTTCGTTTAATCGAGGAGCGTTCTTCTTTTTACGTATTGCCGTCCTTGTCCCTAACAAATGTCGGTCGTAGTCTCTTAGTTACGGGAGAAACGACAAATTTCAAAAGGGAGTGCTAAGTATCCGAGATGGCCTGGGGAAAACCGTCGTCGTGAACGATGGCCCGGGAATGTAGGAGGAGTCCCTGGTGATTCAATTCGATACAATCGGGAGTAGATCTCCACGCTTCCGTAATATATTGCATTCGTGACCCTATGTCGCGACACCCTCCACCCCATCCCATTCGTCACCTCGTTAACACGCGCGATTTTGTAATCAAACATTTCGATAGCAGCCGATTTACTAATTAAGTCATTAATTCAATAATTATTCGTTCCTGCAATGATATATAGATACGTCATGAATTTAATATATCTGCCAATTTTTATTTTTTAATCTCTCTTGACGATTATTTTTTTAATTAAAGATAAGCACCGTGAGACTGTGAGATATCACAAGGATTATTATTTGGTCGTCCAGGAAGGGTTCATGACGATTATTCTAAGTAGGAAAGGGTTGAATGCATTGTTCAAATTGTACTTCATCAATGTTTTACTTAATGTAAGCAACATTTAGTAAATATAAAATTTATAATTTGTAAAATTAAATCGACATTTTTATATAATCAATCAGGTTTCCTAAATTGTACTTCCACAAATTTATTAATAAATGATATTAATGTAAGATTAATCATTGATAATAATAATAAGATTAATAATTGATACGAATAAAAATATTTTAATCGAAAAAATAAATTCAAGTTTTGTTTCATCATCCTTATTCTTTCATTATTGTTAATTATTAATTATTAAATATTCTTTTATCAATATATTATTAATAAAATAAGTACTGATTTTTTATATTTTTAATTATTTTAATTAATAAATTCGATAATTTAAAAGGTGGTACGAATTAGAAGATCAAAATAGGCAATTTTAGGTTACCTTTCGCAGCGTATTGCAAAAAAGCTTTATTTCTTATTGATGAAAGTATATATAAGAATAAATTACAATTTCTAACGTTTACTTGCGTATAAATCAGTATCAAATGGTAAATATTATATAATAGAAAATAACTTAAGTGGGGTATGCATTCAACAACTCTTTCCTATAGTAGAAATCCGAATTTGTTAAAGAATAAATTTATCAAGAAAATTAATAGGAGCGTCTGGCCTATTTAAAAAAATAAAGTCTATTGCACTAAAAGAAACGAAAAGAATGATTTTGTTGAAATAATTATGTTGGATCATTAAAATAATTACCAAATTTGGTAACGGTTACCAAATCCTTTTTTCAGTGCAATGTAATTATTTTAATGATCCAACATAATTATTTTCATGTCTGTATTTCAACAAAATCGTTCTTTTAGTGTAAAATTCATTAAAATTCTTTAATCTAGGCAAACAATTTTAAAATAAAATCACAAATTATGAAGCTCAATATTATATGTAATTCCAATAAATTTTACCATTTTGATCTTTTTTATCGTCCACAAAATATTAATGTTTATTGTATATAAGCTCCGTATTAATTCACGCTTCTGTAAAACATTGAAATGCCAGACACATATGGAACTTTTCATTCAAATCCACTGTGACTTCAGCATGAACCATCATCGTTTGAACCTGGATTATCGCGTATGGAGCGGCAGCCCTCTCGAATACCACAGAAATCGCGATATCACCGCGACTTCTTTCGCGCGCGGATATGAATGCGTACGTATACGGTGTCTCGCATGCATTCAACGTTCGCTCGCGTGTTCTCTCTCTTTCCCTCATTCTCTCTGTCTTTCTCTCTCTTTCTCTCTTTATTCACGATATTTACATCAGCGTCCATGGTACATCCGAGCGAGGTAAATTTGGGTGCAACAACCCGAAGTTATTATCGTGTCGGCTGAGCGTTGATCCCCATTTTTCAAAGTACCTACAGAGCTCGCCCCTCACGGCCTTTCAAAGGCTTCCCGAGGCTTAACGAGGGTAAAAGGTAAAATAAACAAGCCCGCGCAAAAGCCAGGTTCTCTCTCTTTTTCTCTCTCTTTCTCTCTCTCTTTTTTCTCTCTGTCTTTGTGTTAAACGCACTGGCGTATGCGTCGATACCGATACCTGTCTGCCTATCTGGCATATAGGGCGCATGTGCATCCGTGTGACGAGCATGAAGGCACTTAGCTGATTGCCTGGAAATTGATCAGGAAAATTGGACGGACGATGGAACGAGTCACAAGCGACCTTTTTTTGTTGCCGGAAAACACATTTTGCTATGATTTTTTTCGACATAGCAAAGAGAAACGTTGTTGTTATTCGGTGCACTTGCGCCTGTGACAACTATTTTTACATTTTCACATTGAAAACGATACTCTTTGTTTCTACATATCGAAAATCGGTTTGTACTATTTTCTTAGCAATTCGACAAATGCGTTTCACAAATGTTGGGGATCGTGTATGTAATCCAAATATTCCTACAAATATTAAATTTAACAGAATTATGATTAAATTTATAAATTTTATTTCCTCTCTTATTTATGCAATTATTTTAGCGTATTATTATATAAAAAGTTACGTAGAAATGACCGAAAAGATTTGAAAACAACTTTAAGTTAGAATTAATATTAAGCAATCCTGACCAATTCATGTATATTTATCGAGATCGGCGAAAGCGGATTTCGCGGTATCAAAAAAATTGACGCACACGAGAGTCACGGGATTTCTAGTTTAATTCTCATATTCCGCCCTTTTTTCTTTCCCGATATATACCGTGGCGTCTCGGCATGCGTTCATCCTATTTTACGGTAGCGCATTCAGCTGCGCGCCTTCTTATTGCGTTCGCTGGCTGTCGATCTGCGTTTCGAATAAAATGTCAGAGGCAGAAACGATTTTTTTCCCTCTCTTTCTCTCTCTCCGCGCTTTAAACCAAAGGGGCCACGCGTATATACGCCGGAAAGAGGATTTTCGGCGGCGGAGCGTAAGGGGGCGAGAAAGACAGCAAATCAGATTTGCCGTCTGGGAAAATGTTGTACCGGATTAGGTTCCTACCACGCGCCCAACGGGAAATCCGATTCTCATCGAAAGTGTATTTCGCGGTATCGGTCCGACTCGTCGAATATCCGTCTCGCGAATCTACGTGGCGAGCAGTCACTTTTAATTTTTTATGCGATGCGAGAAACGGAAAGTGCGTGTGCTATACTTTCGATGGCTCCACTCTTTTTCTATCAACTTCTACTCCTCTTCAATTTGAGCTGCTGAATTCGTCATACACTTTAATTATGAATACAGTACACACCGAGAGAAAAAAATGTGATTGCAATTATCATAATTTACAGTCTTTTAAGTGACTACATATTTATAATCATTTTAACTACACTGAGGAAAAAATTACTAAATTTTAATAAATATTTATTCGAATTTAATACAAAAATCACTAATTTAATTTAAGTATTATTTTTTCTTAGAAATATTTATATACTATAAGTAAATATTTCATTAATACTAATCGAATAAATAATTGTTAAGATTTAGGAATTTTTTCTCTCAATATATGCAAGTATTTTAATTATGCATTATAATCATTAGTTACTATATAAATAATAAACAAATGTTAAAAAAAATAATTTAATGTTATAATTGTGAATGCATTTGCTTCATAAATATTTTTGTTTTATTTGTGCCATTTATATTTTGATATTTTACCACATTAATATTTGAAATTATTAATAAATAATTTATAATAAAATTTTTTTCATAATAAAAGAACTATAAAAGTTATTACTACTAACATTAGAACAGTAATAACTATGAAAATAGAGCTCTTAACCATAATTATTTTACCATGCAATTATAATCACAAATATCAAATATTTTTCTCTCAGTGCAGATATTATTATAAATAACATGAGTTATTAGAAAATATTCAGTCGTACAAATTTTCGAAGATAAATTGGCAGGACAGAATTGAGCGCTCTGAAACGACGCGTGTCTGATAAGTGTTCATGGTTTCTAGGTGCCTTTAGCAATAAGACGAATTCCTGCCCTAATGCAGGAACCCTCGGATCCGTGCTATGGATTAGGGTCATGTTCCGACTACGTCAGCATTTCCGTACATCACGCACACGCCTTGGCGCGTCGAATTTCTCGTAAGCCGGCGAGATTGGACCTGATTTGAAGATGATACACGTATCAAAAATTTCACGTTCTACGTCTGTGATTTATGCGCGACTCTATCATCATTCCCGAATTGAATTCTTTTCATGACAACTAACGATTACGCCATTCAATACAGCTTCTATTTACAAAACAGTGCACCGGTCTATTCGTTACATCTGCATTATGATCTCGAATGGAGATGCTAGCGACAACGCGTTCTCGTTGACAATCGCATCCTTAATAAAAAGAGGCATCATCCTTCACGGTGCACGAGCGCCATTCACGAGGACCGATTTATCCGCGTTCACACTACCTAGGGCCGGTTTTAAACCTTTGTGCACCCATCCAAGATAAAATATACACCTATAGAACCATAACTAAGGATTTTCCTACCTGAGGCAAAAGCTGAAATAGCTCCCCATCTCGTTTTTCATTACATCTTATCCAACTTCGTAAATTCTTAACAGTTAATGCAACTTGTTGCATAAAGAAATAATCATAAGAAATAATTACGCGTAATAAATAAGAAATAACAGACATTACTCTTCCAGCTAGTTATTTGAATAGCGCTACTCTTAATCTTTCAACCCTGAAAAATCTATTTTCACGTTCGCCATCTGACGCCAACTCTGACGATCGTTTATCAGTGCCCCTCTGTACTTCTTTAGCGAGTGCCAACTCGAGTGGCACGCTGGCTTCTATGTTCACCGGCGTGTACGAACATATATCGGGCGCGAGTGCGTGCCGGAAAGTGGGTCGATTGCCAGCGCGAGGAAAAACCCCGGAGGTGGACGGGCGCCATCGAGGGAGGGAAAGTAAATTTCCGCCTCGATTGGCGTCTGCGACGAGTGAATTTCGTTCCCGAAAATCCGGAGGGTTGTACGCAGCCCCTATTCCGCGTCCCCCTCGCACGCTCGCCCCCGGAACTCTAGCCCTCCCCCGTCCCTCCCCCTCGCCGTCGTCCCGCGCCTTTCATAAGCTGTAATTCATAACCCCACGTTTGACCGCAGCATCCCCCGTGTACGTTATTTATTCTGGGTGCAACTCGTATTTTTTCGGGCCGTTTTATCGGGTATCTCTCGATTTATGTACGCTGGCCGTCCGGACCCTAAATACCGCTGCTCCGCCGTGCCCACGAATTCATTGATATTCCGCGCAGAATCGTCGTCCGCGCCATTGCGATGTCGGCCTAATGAATTTAACCGTCGTGCCGATGCCCTCTTACCGGTCGGAACCACTTTGGTTCTTTATTCACCTTCTTCTTCTTTTCCTCCTTCGTCTGCGGTTTCCTCTACTTCTTTCCCTGCTTCATTTTCTTTTCCTCGCCTTCGCCACGACCGCGCTTCACCGACAGACCGGTCGCGTACCGTGTGAATTCTTAAATTTACAATCCACTGCGTATAATTAAATCTATCCTGCCTACGGTATTCGACTTTAAACTCCTATAAATGTTCATCTTTAAGAGAAATGCTCATTGTTAAAAAAAAAAAACTAAAAGATTAACGCATTGAGGAGAACGATCTGAAATTTTATACGGAAAACTAAATTTTATATATACACAGAAAAAAAAATTAAATCAAATCAAGAATTTATTATTTTATATATAAGCAAGAATATAAAATTTTCTTGGAAGAATTTATAATTTTAAACAGACATAATTTGCTTACATGAAGAAAATTTTTCTCTTCATATAAGCAAATTATGTCTGTTCAAAATTATAATTTCTTCCAATAAGATTTTATATTCTTGCTTATATATAAAACAATGAATCTTGATTTAATACTAATTTTTTTTCTGTGTATGTACATAATTTATGTTTATTCAAATAAATAAATAAAGTATATGCTCACGCAAAATTATAATAAATATACTTATTGTTAGTAAAACTCAGCTTCTTTGGAATTATATACAAATTGTTTTCCTAATTAAGAAGATAATCTCGCTTTTGGGTTGCATAAAAAAATCGATTATTATTTTTTTAACATTTTTAAATAGTTTGAAAGAAAAAGCAGATTAAAGGTAAGAGACTTGCAAAAGTTTTTATTAATGCATAAATTATTTGTAATATTTTCAACGTGTTTTTTTTTAAACCGTTCCCTTAATAATTCACCTTAATTTTAATCTTAATCCGATTGACTTAATAAAATTTTGAAAAAATATTCACAACATGTTTCTCTCTCGTCCGATCTAAAACCAAATAAAAATTCCAACTTTTCGATTTTTCCGATAAGAAAAAGTCTCAGAAAAAAGAAACAAAACTATCAAATTTTACCGTTTTTGCAAAAATTAATTTTTAACAGGTTTGCAAATAATTATTTAATATGTCTTTCTAATATTTGAAAAAAATTTTTAAAGAATACTCAAATATTAAAGAATAAATGTACTAAAGGATATAAAAATGGCACCAAAAGCAAGAATATTCTTAATCAATTTTTCACATAAAAGATAAATAAAATGATAAGACAAACACAATAGTTCAATTAGAATCTTAGCACAACTATTAATTTTTGTAAAACAATTTTGATCACATATGGCATAAACAGCATCGATTCATGATTCAGTTTATAATCAAAGACGAAAGCCGATAAAATAAGCTTTCTACAGGAAAACCTTAGAGCGAACCGTACTTATACGCGCACATTGCGGCGCAAACTAACGGTGTCTCACGATACGAAAATGAGTGTCCCCTTCAATAGCATCTTGAAAATACAGTCGTCCGTGATTCCAATCCAAACTGATTATCTGTTTCGTCGGGATGCACAATGCTACCCGTTGCATAAGCACTCGCGGAGCACGAACATAAGGGACGGGGAAGAGGCGAAGGACGAAAACGCACCCCAATTTTTTTTCCAGATCGTACTCTCTCAATATTTTTTTGCGTCTGCACTAAGGCAGGTGGAACCGGCGAAGCGTAACGGGGAATCCCTGGGTAGCTAATAGCAATTCAGCTTCCTCCGCCTCCCCCGAATTAACGAGAACGCGTAGTAGATTCTCCGGCGTAGGTAGGTACATCACGCCCGGATGGAGCTTTTCGAAGCCGTCGCACCATACGAACGGGTTTTTAATTTCGGAGCCCCGGCTTCGGGGCGCGCGAGCCCGAACCCCGACGAATAACCGGATATTAAACGTACGCGTACGTCCGAATGGAAATGGACGGGTTCGATTTATCCCGATTAGATTAACACCCGAATACCGCGCGGATTAAACAGTGTACGCTGCCTCGAAACTGAAGCCTTTCAAATAAGTTAGTGACCTAAAAAAATTTTTATCTTATTCTTACGCCAAGGTAATAAAAAAGCTAATTATGTGCACCTTTCATTTTTATTTAAAAAATATTTGCTTTCGGATTTATAATTGATATTTTACGTATAAGGTATAAATAGTGGAAATTATCCAGCAAAAAAATCTACTATTTTGTGTTTTCATGAGTTCAGATTTCCCGAATAAAGTCTACAAATCTAAAATTATTGGAAGTTATTCTCGTCAAGATGTAGCTGCTGTTGAACGTAAATCAACACAAAGACGTCCACATAACTATATCCTGATCTTCGGTGAATCATATCTCATTCATCCAGCTTTATAGCAACGATCCCTCGCTACTCTCGTCAAAGTTATCCGCACCCTAAAGATTAGGAGAAGGGAGATCAGCGCGCAGAGATGCGTTCGCGTTAACGCGGCTAATTTTCTGCGAGCCACCACGATCCGTCCGTCCACCCATCCATCGGACCTCGTATTAACGATGTACCGCACGTTCGTTGATCGTCTGACCGTTCGCGGTCGGCGATCGATGGTTTGGATTTGGGCCAGGATGACGCGGAGAGTGCCAGGAGAGTTCTCTCGCGCGCGGTCATGGCTTTTCGGCGGCAGGCAGGCAGGCAGGCAGGCAGGATGGCAGAGATTGCCGGAGCGAAATTGAGGTCGTGCCACTGGCCGTAAACCTCTGAAACGCCGCCACCGGCCGCGCCATTCGGTCAATTATTCGCTTCGAATTACGGCCCTCCAATTGCGCGAGAGTTATAAGAGCAGACCGGCTGCTACTCCCATCCCGATATATATACCGAGCGGCGTAGCAAACTACAGTCGATTGGCAGCTCGTTTATGATAACAGCCGGACGACACCCGGCAGTCACGTTTCGATTCCGCCAATCCCGATCGCGAGAAAGATTTTCGTGCCCACCCTTCATCAATATAGAGATATAGATTTTGCAACGTACAAATTGCACTTACGCAAACTTCGATTGAGACTCGATTATTTTTGCCACGTCTGTCATCTCATTTTTATTATATAATCTATCACAATGTTTCTATATATATTTCTTTATATACACTTTGTGCTAACAGCAATATTAAATTGTTGTTACGTATCAATCGATATTTAACAACAATTTAGTATTGCAACTGTATTAGTGCAAAATGTATATAAAGAAATACTATTTATACTATTTAATATTGTAAACTCAAAACATAATGAAAAAGATATAATTTATCAAATATTGCACATGCTATATCTCAAAAGCATTTAATGCTTTTTACAGCAGAAGATAAATTTCGGAATTATTGTTTTAGTTTAGAACCGATATCTAAGATACTTTAGATACTATTTATTTGAATATCGCTTATAGTCGATATTAGCCGATTAATGTGGCTTCGCCAAATAGCATTTAGTATAAAAAATAAAACAAACTTGCCATTATGCGTAATGACAACGTAACAAAAGTAAGTTATAAATAAATGGGCTACAAAAATTGGACTAAAATCATATTTAATAATCCTTACTCATCATTAATAATGTTTTAAACAAATTAATTTAAATATATTACATGATTTATTCCCGTCTTTCTGTTCTTAAATCAAATTTCTTAAAAATTTTATTTGTATGTAGAATGCTCGATAAAAATAAAGAAAACAATATTTATATTTAATAGATTTGGAAACAATTTTTGTTTTGTAGACATCACTTTACCGAGCTTATTTTATCTTAAAATATTTTCATCACTATTTATGCTTACTTTAATTATTCTCTAATTTCAAATGAATAATATACCTCACAATCAATATATCTCATTTAATATATTTTTGTATTAGATGTCAAAATGCAGTCAATATAACAAGTTTCATATTTTAATTTCACGTATGTGTATTGCATACATAATCAATCAATAAACGAATAATAATAATCGGATCAGAATTAAATATTGATTTTAGTCTATTTATAACAGCCCATCCATTCTAAAGCAATGGATTTATAATATGTTACATTTATCTGTATTAATCTTACATTTATATAATTTCTCTCTAATAAAATTTCCATAAATCCATTACCTTAGATTAAAATAAAATATAATTTGACTCACCACAGTAAATTACGTTGCAAACTGCATGTTGAACTGTAACACACAAAATATCCAAGTTACAACCGTGTTTGAAATAATTAATGTTTAAAAAAAAATTATGATTACGTTCCTTGAATTTTTTATTATTTTTTAAATATATAATATATATATATAATAAAACAATATAAATAAGTCTAATAAATCTAATTTTAAAAATGGTTGTTTTATAAAATAAACCTTTCTAAAATTTTATAAATAAAAGTCTTTCTCTTTAGTTTTTATCTTTAAATCATGCGAGCCAACAAAGTGAATGAAAGCGTAAACGATAATGTCACAAGTGACGACAAATAATAAATAATTAATATATATAAATAAATAAAATTATATTTACCTCCTAGTTGTGTCGCCAACGCTCGATGCCTCCTCCGCCACTTCTCAGATTCTCTCATTGCACACACTCACTCGCGCACGAACTAATTGTCAGAATATTACGATTGCACACGCGACACTTTATACATACGGCACTACCGACATTAACCGCACACGGTACGCATTTTACGTAGGAATAAATACGAACTCAAGATTACGATTCGTGCGCGAATTGATGTAATTGATGAAACTCTGCTGCAAAGAAAAAAAATCACGTGATCGATTTCACTCGATATCTGTTGCTGTATCTATTGCTTCCTCTTTTCATTATTAATAACAAATAATAAGTTATAAGCAAATATTCACAAAATGCAACGAAAGCATGGTCTTTCCTTCATCGATTGCTTGCATAGTATTCATTCGATCAAACGATTCTCGCGAATTACGCATTTTAACGAACCAAGCGTTAAATTTATATTACGCAGTTACAAAATATTAATACAACTTCAATAGTCATCAATAATTACAAAATCTATTTACTAATTAAACGCGGCACGATTGGATCCGGTTTGGATTTGATCCATTCTATAATTGAAATTTCGTAATTGGTCAAGAATTTCAAAGTAACGTTAGCAACTTTATTATTTCATGATAATACGTACGATAATTATGTAATAAGTATTATTTAATAAGTATGTAATAAAATTCTAATTGATGAAGAATTCAAAAACGATAAACTGCACGAAAGTGTATAATTAATTTCAATATTACAGGAGCATTGTAATTTTTTAATGCCACATAACACGCGTTATTATTGATAAATGATTGACTAAGCTAAATGTTGGAGGAGGATATAAATTTTCATTTCACGAATAATTCAATGCAGAGCAGTGTTTGTCTCATGTCGAGTCTCATTGCGCGATGACCTCGGGAGTTTTCTGACTCATCGATTGATTAATCGCATTATATGCAAATGTGACTTTATTCTGTAAAAGTTGTATTTACGAATAATGATTGATCAATCTCAATGAATTAAAAAAAACTCGCTGTACGCCGAGCGTCGAGATTCGCGAGTAATGTAATTGATCCACGAGAGAGAGAGAGAGGAACGATCGTTAATAATATAATTATTCCCGTAAATACACAACAGTGACATAATTCGCTCTATCTTTTACGATTTCTTACTTCAAGAATCAGATAAAGTCAAGCGACCTGCTTGAACAAACCTATCATCTACATTTACGATGCCTCGGTGTAAGTCGTTAATCGGAAGAATACATCGTGCAAGCTTATAATCGCTGATTGTACTCAACGTAGGAAATAATCGTGTTTAAAGGGATGATAATAAGACGACGCGAGGAGCGGCACGCGCTGCTGCCTGCCGGCTCGAGCCCCGCCGCGCGAATGGTAATGAGGCGACCGCGCGCGTATACAACGGTACGTAGCGTACGCCGAATGTAAACAATGAGTCGGGCGCCGAGCGCCGAGCATCGAGGCACCGCATAACACATACATTACACTACGAAACGTCTCCGAATAAATGTGCGTATCGAATATTCTCCGCGTATGTGTGTGACTCCGTTTATTCTTCGGATTACTTTCGACGCACGAGGTAAGATTACATCCGTTATATTATCGTTTCGCGCTTTATATTTGTTATTGACGTTGCCGAAGATATCTAAATAATTCCAACTACACAGAAAAAAATGAGTATAAAATCAACAATTTATTGTTTCATATATAAGCAAGAATATAAAATCTTTTTGGAAGAATTTGATAATCTTGATCAGACATAATTTGCTTACGTGAAGAGAAAAATTTTCTCCATGTAAGCAAATTATGTTTGTTTAAGATTATAAATTCTTCCAAGAAGATTTTATATTCTTGCTTATATATGAAACAATGAATTTTTGATTTGATATTAATTTTTTTTTCTGTGTAATATAATATTGTAATCTCGATCGAGAGTGTTTTGAGTGTGTAATAAAAATGTTGCTTGAATTAAAATCTGAGAATATATCGTGATTCAATTGCTGCATGTGTGTATGTATTGAAACTTTAACTGTGTTACGGACATATTTAATTCTTTTAATGAAAATTTGATGGTTGTTTATTTATAAACGGTTAAATAACTTTATCAAATATAATTTTAAAATAAAATTTCATTGTTTCGTGATCGCAAAATTGTTCAATGTAAATTATTATTACTTCTTTTAAATTTTATTTCACCTCCCGAGAGAGAAGAGGAATGAAACTGCGGGATATTAATAAATCAAGAAAATGAGATTAAAGCGCAGAAAACGTGACAACTTAATTTTATTTCTCTTTTGATTGGATCACACAATTTTACTTCTCTCGGGTAAAAAAAATTGGAAAGAATCATTGTTATGTATATAAATTTAGATGAATATCCGATTAAACAAACGAACTTTATTTCTTAATAGAACATTTGATTTAGTAATTCTGTTTAGGAATAATAACATCACTTGATATTTGAATTAAAAAAATGACTAAATTTTGTGCAACAATAAAAATTTTCTGTTAGTAATCAACTGGTCAATGTATAATTGTGATAAACTATTATAGACATATAATTGAGTGATAGTATTTTTACATAAAATACCAAAAGAGAAAATCAATGGCGTCTATTATATTATATCGAAAATAACATGACGATAACAAATCGATATGTCTATAAGCATAGTTACAGGCTTAAATATGTGAAGTCTACGCGATAATAATAGTTTATTATATATACTTTGACCTCATAGAACTAGAAAACTATTCTTGTGCGCTGTGTTTTGGAATTTTCAATTTTTAATTGATTATAAAATGCTTAAAAGTATACAGTTGCTACAAGACGTATCTATTTTTAATACTTCGTGTTGCTGCACATAATTTGGCGCGAGACGCGACTCCTGACAAGACATGTCTCTTGACAGTGTTCAAGATGTGTATATTTTTATTATGACGCTCAGAACATTCTTCTTAAAATATAACTTGAATTTCTGTACTATGTTTCGTGTGTCTGTAACTGATTTATCTCTGTATGAGAACTATATTGATTTTTATACACATATATACATAATAATAAATATTTCATATATATAATATAGATATAATTATATAATTATATATACTATTAATTACATATATAATTATATATTAATTTTATTAAATATATTATATAATTTATATTACATATATATTTATATACACTTA
>QKQZ01006764.1:0-12402 GCA_003595255.1 Solenopsis fugax | reverse complement strand
CTTAATTTAGTTAAAAAAAATTATTAACTTACCCAACCCTGCTACTCAGTAACAAAAGTCTGTATATAATCAAATATAATATAATATAATTTTCTAAAATATGTCTATATGTTTTCTTTCTCATCATAATCTCTATTCGTATATAGAGAAAATTTATAAGAAAAATTAAAAAATGTTTAAAAAATACTTTAAAAAATTTTTTTTTACTAAAAAGAAAAGTTTGAGGAAATGATAAAAAATTGCTAATATATAATATATAATAATGCATAAAATTGTAAACAATATAATCGATAAATTTTAAGAAATAAAATTTCACGTTTTCACTCACACTTTAAACATAAACACCATGCACAAATAGCTGTCGTACACTTTGGCGTTCTTCTTAAAAAGCCTACACTTTACACGACGTTTTCCCCGCTCCTAAAAAGTGGAGGGTAATTAAAAGTGTACGGTGTACACTTTACACTATTCGTGTAAGCAAGAAGAACAAACCTATTGTAGACCGGGACTAACCAAAGACTGGGGAAAGAGGTCCTTAAAAAGAACAGACTTGCTGTACATTCGTACATACATCTGCTCACATATGCTTAGGCTAGGTTAGGTTAGATTAACCACGATTGATCTACGCGCCGGTTTTGACGCGAATGTTATGCGCGATTCCGATATTTCCGATACATCAGATGAGGAGAAACGGTCTCTCCTCGTTGACGTCTCATCATAATGCTACAATTGACCAAACTCGTGCCTAAGATTATCCGCGGATTCGTGCAATGTGCGTGCGTGACGTACTGCATGTACGAGTATGTGGGTGACATCGTCGTGGTGAGAACTTTTAATTTATCGCACACATACTTTTTTCTCTTCACCACTATTAGATTCGTTAGGTTTCTTTACGAAGAAAATAATTTCCACCTTTTATGTATCTTAGAAAAAAAATCACGTTATGAGTCAGCCAAAAGATGAGGATAACGTAGGGCGAGATAGAATCGTTTTACGACGTTAAAATTCTTATCTGTAAACGCGAAATTTGATATCATTACGTCATGTCAAGCATCCAGTAGCAGGATTCTGTAATTATTAATAATAGGTTCATTATTGTTATAACATTATCGCGCAATTTTTTTACCACATATATCTATGTAACGTTATAACTATAACAAAAATGTAATTTTAAGAGATACACAATAGATCTGCAGGAATGTTTGTTTTTATAATATGACGATTGCTGATGTAATTACAGTGCAGCGGTCCATCTATGGAGCCTACATTGTATACCAACGACGTATTACTTCTGGAACGAATATCAGTTAGATTACAGAGACTTGAGAAGGGAGACATTGTCATTTCCAAGTGTCCCAACAATCCAGAACAGAACATATGCAAGCGAATCGTGGGCTTGCCTGGTGACAAGATAAGAAACGGTTTCACTGTAACAACGGTAAGTTGCCACACATTTTAATGACTTGTCTATGAAAAAATTATTTTACATTTATCTTATTCCTTTGGTTAATCTGACTTATGAATTGTAAAAAGCCGGGTTGGGTAAATTAATTATTATATACATATATTTTTTAACTAAATTAAATTAAAATAAAGTTACATATCTAATGAAATTAATTAAGCTACGTGAACAAAAAATTAACTCATTTAAAAATTATGATATATTAAGTTAAAAGTTAGTAAATAATGCTTTTGAAAAGTATTATTTATGTTAAATTAGTTGCATATTATGCTGCATTTTTTTAAATTATATAACAATTACAATATGGATCATTAAAAACATTGAAAATTTTATTTATTAATGAAGTTTGCATAAAATAATAAAGAAGTATTTTTTTTATATGAAAATGTATTTTTTATATTCTTTTATTTTTACTTTTTTCTCTTTTACATAGATCTCTTTTAAATTTTAAACTTAGAAAAGAAACTTGATAAGTTTATATGTTTTAGTAATGACTGGTTGAAATTAAAAATTAATTCATTTGAAATTAACTAAGTTATATTAAAAGGTATCAACTTTTTCAATTTATTGTTTAATTTTTCAGTTATTACCCAATCTTGATTGGGAAACATTGACAGACTATGCCAATTAATCTATCAAATCTCAGGAGACCTATTTGGTTTTCTCAAATTACAATAATTTAAAACAGAAAAGCATATAGGAGTCTCCTGGGATTTAATAGATTAATTATGTTTTTTGCAGATACCTTATGGACATGTTTGGCTGGAAGGCGATAACAGGAATAATTCTACAGACTCGCGGATGTATGGGCCAGTACCTCAAGGATTGTTACGTGGACGAGCTTTATGTAAAATACTTCCATTGAAAGATATGACTATGTTCACTACCAAATATGCTACCTAAATTTTTTACATAAAATAGATATTTGTATTAATTTAGGATTGTAAAAATGTTCACTCAACTATGCTTTAGTTAGATTTAATTTAAGAAAATAAAAAGTTCCTTTTGTATATTTTATATATATATATATATATATATGTATGTATGTAGATATGTATGTGTGTGTATACATATACTAGATTTATATTTTTTTATCTATTAGAATCATATGTCCACATTTGTCGATATTAATTATGTATTTTATTCTTCTGAATCTCTCCTATATTCTACATGTAAGTACAAAATATAATTTCAGGGTTGTGGTGTAAATTTCAAGATTACGTATTATGTACATTATTTATGTATTGTTTATGTAACGATTACATGAACCTTTTTCATGTAGACAATACAATGTAAATTAGATAATAACATGACAAAAAAGTAGTTATAAGATTGTTAATATGATTTTAGTACTAATAAAAAAGATATTAAAAATAAATGGAATATAATTTTCACTATTTCAGATAAAATCTGAATTTTCTTAATCTACATATTATACAGATGACACATAAAAAAAATTTTTAATTTACATTGTATATACGTAATGTAAATTATTTATATTTTATATAAACATCCAATTCTGATTAATTTGCAAAATAATAAAAATTGTTACTGCATAAATAATTGTAAAATTTTAAGTGCTCAGTATGATGATAGATAACAAATTATAACAGCGATAATATAATTATAACTTAGAAAAATGTGCATGGAAAGAAACAAGTATGATAAAGTAAATTACTATCTCTGCACATTTCAAGGTCGCATGAAAATCGGCGAATGAACTGACATATAAGCGACATGCAAAATGGTTAATACTGGTTAGTATACTCCAGAACGTCGTGACAAACGTTGGTGAACATTGCAGTTTTGTAATGTAAGTACATAATTCCTTTACAATTCGAATTAACGATGTCAAAAGAAGTATCGATTTAATCTTTAAATACATTAAGATATTTATAAGGAAGGTTACTATAAAAAATAATGTTAAAAAACACAAGTTTTTGTTCTGCAACACTAATAGAGGTTAGAGTTTATATTTTGATGATCTTGTTTTTAAAATTTTCTAAAAAACATGTAATTGTGCCAAGATGTCTTTTTTGTATTCTTTTGTTGTTGATTAATATAAGTTCTTTGAATTCGGAGGATGATGAGGACGCTCGAACAATCAAAATTTCCAAATTCGTGCAGCTTGTAACAACTTTATTAAAAATTCACACTGTGTCTCACGCGAGCGAGTCAATCTCTTATTCTTGAGTTCTGAACGAAAAGTGTTCGGCGCTCTACAATTCGGGGGATATATTCCCTCGCACTTGCTACATGGATTTTCGTCGATTCCAAGTATTGAAACCAATCANTTTCGTCGATTCCAAGTATTGGAACCAATCGCGTTTAATATCAAATAGATATGACCATATATGGGCGTAGAGATCCACTGTTTATATTCTAATACACACGACTCGGCTCGCTCGTACGTGAGCTGGCTTTGAAAACAAACATTACCTTGGAGTGATTTCTATCTAACAGCTAGTATTCTAATGGTCTAAGATTTTAATATTGAGAACAAAAATTAAAGATTAATAACTAATTATTAATAGTTATTAATAATAAATTAATAACTATTAATAATTTGAGGAGCATTCTATAACATATTTGATAAACAATATTTAGGACGAGTTAAGAACAAGAATTTAGGACATTTAAAAACAATTAAAAGTGTTTCAGATTATTCAAATATTTTGGTTTATTCAAATACTTTACAAGTTTTTATTTTCGGAAAAAATTTTTTTGTATTTTGTTAATATATAACATTTTGAATATTACATATTTTAGTTAAGAGTTTCTTTTCTAAATTTATAAAAATTATGAGCTTTAAATTCTTTTAACTTGCCGAGGTTGTCAACACATCTGTAATTAATAGATTTCCAGGCGTGTGTTGCAGATGTTTGCAATATACCCTTTAAATTATTTTGTCTTTGTTATTTATTAAATATTAAATAAGGGTAAACTATGCTTGTAAATAATATTATGCGCAAATTGTGCGTGTTAAGTGCGACGCACCTGGGATCATGTCGCGAAGTCTGGAGTTATCGCTTCATGTCGCTTGTCACTCGACAAAGTCGTCAACAGCCAAAATAATTCAAACGCGCGCCTGATAAGGGGACACTCATGCAATGATGGTAAAAAATAGAGTTAATTTCGGCGAGCTGAATGATAATATGAAACATTTAATATAATACAAAACAATTTACCTTTTATATAATATATTTAAAAAAAGAGTTAAAAAGTATTTATCGGTATTTTATATATTTATCACGAAGATATAAAACATTAAAAAAAAGCCTGTTTTAAAAATCCGTCTTTCATGATTAAATTTTGATATTTCTAGGTTTCTTCGCGTCATATGCTACAACATAAGATGTCATCCTAATAAAAATTACAGACAGAAACGGACAGGATTTCTATCTGTTTCTAACCGTAAGCTGTCCGGTTTTTAAAAAACGGATAGAAACGGATAGAAATCCTGTCCGTTTCTATCCATTTCTGTCTGTAATTTTTACCATTTTTATCAGGGGAATTTTTTAATTCATCGATTAATCAATCGTAAATACAGCTTTCACAGATAGTTTTCATGCAATTGATCAATCGATGAATTAAATAACTCGCCTATATTTCTACTCAATCCAACTCTCTCCAATACGTTTGCGGTAAACGTACCATGGAGCGCATTGGAGTGAGTATGTGCGGAGTATATGGTATGTTGAAGCATGCGATACGAACAAATCTGAACAAATCTTGTATTTCTAGATGTGTGAAATAAACGATCTTGGTATCATAAACGATCTTGGTATTTTAATCTTAAGCCTACTTTACATGATCTATAATTTGCGAGAAACTTCAAGACAGAAATCTGTTTATAATTTTATATCAAATTATGTATAGAATATTCGATTGTTTCTTTGATAGGTCGGTTATTAAAAAATATGACATGATTATTGAAAAATACATATAAATGTAATAAAAGTATATTATGGAAAATTGAAGAGCAGATTTTCAAAAGTGTTTTGTCCAAAATTTTATTTGTACAAATTTTTGAAAAATTTGGAAATTGATTTTTGACATATCCCACATAACAAAAATTGATCCAAGGGATATCCTGCGGATGTATGTCAAGGGATTTTCTAATATCCTGAGGATATACTCAGATAAATTTAGGAGGTCCTCAGGATATCCTGTAGATGCTCTTATGTCCGNTGCTCCTATGTCCGCTTTTTTATATCCCTAGGACATCATAATTCAAATATCCTCAAGATGTTTTTGGATAATCAAATTTGATCCTGAGGATATCCAATGGATGTCTTAAAATATCTTTTGGGATGTTTAAGACTCTTAAGAATAAAGATTAATATATTAAATACTTCAAGAATATTATTAAATATATTAAGAACATTATTTAATATTAAATTACATTAAATTATAGCACTGAGAAAAATTTCCAAGCTTTTACCAATCAAAAAGATCGAATTATTCTTCTAACAAACAGATATTTACAATGAACTTCATCGGATGAAAAATCTGATCACCAGTTCATCGAAAATGTATTGATCAGAATATCCGTTTGTTACTTCCCGTGTGGAAATTCTGTCTAGGCTGTACCGTTTTTTTTAGTTTTAAAAATTAAAAAAATTTGTTTTCCAGATCTTACTACTATTCTTATAGTTTAATTCTGTATTTACTGTTTCGCATACAAGATTCTAAATTCACTGTAAATTACAATTACGCATTATTTTATAACTTTGAAAAAACGCATCGGCGCCGGCGGGATTCGAACCTAAGATCCTCGGAGCAATAACTTAACACGTTAATACTGAGCTAATCGTACATTGTTATATCGTTGATAAAAAAGTTTTATTTGAAGTAAAGTTAATTTGAACAGGAAGAAACTTGTGTGTTGAGTACCGCGCGAACACTCTCACTAGCCCTTTGATCATTTAGCCTTAGATATTTTTAAAATAAACTATATAAATAATTAAAATCTGTTCCTGCTCATGGCCAGACCAATAAAGATAGTAAAAAAATAACAATTGGAAATAGTACATGTATTATATAGTAGCATGAAAAAACACATTATTGACGTAAAAAGCACGTTGCAAAAATCAATTTTGCAACCAATTGTTATAAATTATTAAAAATTGACTGTAGAGGAAAATTGATTGTACCAATCGATTCTACGGGAAAAATTACTAACGAAACGTACATGACGCTTTCTTAACTGTTATAGTTGTTATAATTGTTATAAACAAATTAGTTGCAAAATTGATTTTTACAATGTGCTTTTTATGTCAATGTTTTTTTACGTTCTGGTCCTATTTTCAATTGTTATTTTTTGGCTATCTTTACTGGCCTGGACATAAGGAGGTTTTAATTACATCCCTAACAGTATACTTCATCCAGAGAATGTCCCAGAGACGTCCTTAAGACGTACGAACATCTTTGGGCGTCCCTGGGAGATCTGTTAAGCGTCGTCTACAATAGAGACTTAAGCCTGTAGCCGTAAGAAATTGACAAATAATAATTGATTTATAGAAGAATAATCGATTGTGTTTGGCCAATTTCTTACGGCTTAAGGCTTAAGTCTTTATTATAGACGACGCATTAGGGATATTGTATACTCATACATAATATCATACATGTTACAAGTATTGTATATATGTTGAAAGATAAAATGCATTTGTATATTACAGTAATTAAAAAAAAATTTCTCAGATCAAAATAGGATATTCTAAGGACTTTAATGACAATTACAAATGTCCTAAGGATGTCATATGGATGATTTTACATTTTGGATCAGAATAGGATCAATCCGATCAAAATAGGATATCCTAAGGATATGCATTGGTATGTGGGATCGCACCATTTCTTTTTAACATTATACCCTATATTGATAGGCATATTGTTATTTTCTATAAAACCCGTGGTTTTTTGTGGTTTTTTCTCATTTTTTGAAAATTTGGATAAATTAATATAAAATAGAAGCCATTTTGAAAGTCTGCTCCTCAATTTTTTAACATCAGTTGCAATAATTACAATTACAGCAATATCCGCTCTTAGAAAAAAATTATTTCGTAAACGTAAAAGAACACAGTAAATGAAAATGGATTCAAAATATTTAAAATGGATAAAAATGGATTTAAAAAAATCAAGAATTTGGATTAAACGATGACCACACGAATCCATTTCCAATTAAAGTTTAAGAATTCCTTGAATTCATTTTAATTCATGAAGTGAGATCGAAATTACTGGATTTCTATTTTTTTCAATTCAAAAGAGTTATGCGGGCTATATAATCCATTTTAATCCATGAAATGGGATTGAAATAAAGTGATTTTTATTTTTTTTATCTAAAAGGAGTTTTCACGGATTATCCAATCCATTTTAATTCATAACATAGGATTGAAATGACTTAATTGCTGTCTTTTAAGATCCAAAATGTATTTAAATGAATTAAAATGGATTACGAATTTCCAATC
Organism: Solenopsis fugax; assembly: GCA_003595255.1. Taxonomy (NCBI): domain Eukaryota; kingdom Metazoa; phylum Arthropoda; class Insecta; order Hymenoptera; family Formicidae; genus Solenopsis; species Solenopsis fugax. Next base: position 4,473 of record QKQZ01006764.1, on the reverse strand, counting down.
CATTTTCGTTTACTGGGAAATATTTAGTGTAATAATAAGTTTTGGTACATCAGAAGAGAACAAAATAAATACTTAACAGGTTACTCGATAAAAAATTTCTTATGTATATTTTGCAGAATTTAATAATATAATTATATAGCACTATATCTATAATTGTATGAGAAGTATGTATAAATATACATGATGAAATATAGAACACTATACATATTTATTGTAATAAATGAAGTGACTGCTATATAGATTATCCTCAAGTGCGCATTATGCATATTTATATATAATATCCACAATGTTTTCTGTATAATTATATATGGATCTCTATCAGCCTAATTGCCTAATATATGCCCAGTAAATAAAAATAAATTCAAATGAATTGAAAATTGCTACTCATTTTAATTTGTGATGGATTCATGTCCCCATTTTATTATATCATTTTTAGATTCAAATGAATTGAAATACAAAATGAGCTATTCATTTTATGTTGAATTCGGATATATTCATATCTATTATTTTTGGATTCAAATGGATTCGAAAAATCTGAAGCGCAGATTCAAAAATCTCGAAATGAATTCATTTTTGTCCATTTCAATTCATTTCGTTTGGGAAAAAATAATATAATATGTATATGAATGCACTAGCGGTCATTAATGCCTTCCAAGTGCGATTCTTTTCCCTTTCTCTTTTATTCATATAATGCACTAATCATATAAGAATGCATGTACGGATATGCACTGACAAGGCATTTATGATCGCCCAGAATAAATTGAAGTCTTGTCGATATTTAAAAGATATCTTATTAATGATCTTTAAGATATTTCTAGAAGATATTGAAAAGACATCTGTTACGTCTGGCGCGTTAACCTTTTTTCTTTTTCTCTCCTTTTTATTTCTCGCGCCATCCGATGTTTAAATTTAGTTTATAATAATCAACGGATAATGTCTTTCAACCTAAATCATGTTTACTTAAAACTCTAGCAGCCGTGGTATTTATTATAAATCTCTATATATACTCAACTAATTCTCTGTCTTTGTTTTTAACGAAATAAATAGTTTCTATTAAAAATTTAATACTTTCGGGATCGTATGATAATTGTGTGTGCTGGCCGCTATCACTCCGTACACACCAACCAGAGATCCCAAAGAAAAACTTAATTATAAACTTGAAAAGAGCAGAAGAATTCGCGTCACTGTTCGCGCGCGCGCGCGCCCCTTGCTGCGCTACTCTCGCGAGCGCCAACGAACACCTGCAGGCGCGAATCGCGCGGTACCCTGTGCAGTGAGGGATTTAAAGGGCCTAATGCGACGAGTATTAACACAAAATCGAATTTTCCGCGAATCGCGGAAACCCGCCTCGCAACGCTCTGCACCTACTAATAGGGACTATATAAGGAAGCGAAATCGGAGCGTTCGGCAGATCTGATTTTCTTGTCGGTGTGGCGCGAACCTTGAGCGCCTACCAACGGTAAGACCAGTCTTTCAGGATCACGGGTGGGCTACGTTTTGAAAACGTAGTCTAGCCGATGGCCATCCCTGCGATTCAATCCTTCCGAATAATTCCTTCTTTATAATTTCTCACTTTCTATTCTCCTCTAGGATGCGCGCTGCCTTGCGGAAGCTTGGTTAGCGCCTTTCTGGTTGCCATCCTGCCGAATTTATCTCTATAATTTTTACTTTCCTCTAGGATGCGCGCTGCCTTGCGGAAGCTTGGTTAGCGCCTTTCTGGCAGCAATACCTTCAAAACTATCCGAATAAAACTATACTTTCCTCCAGGATGGACATTGCCTTGCGGAAGCTTGGTTAGCGCCCTTCGGGCTACATCCTTCTAAAAACTTTATTTTAAAATCACCTCCCAACAATACCAGGCCATTGGTTAGACTACCGCTAATTTGATTCATTAAAAATTCTTTTAGAAACAAATCAGTAAGCAGGAGCTCTTAAAGTTCTCTCCAAAAAAACTCTCTCTTTTTCAAAAAATAGAACGGTAAGAAAATCTTACGCTATTCTCGTGGCATCACTCAAAAATTATTATTAAAAATGATTTATCTTAAAAGAGCATGGGCAAGAAAAAGCACCGCACCAAACGTGGCGGACATCGCGTATTCTTGAAGGGATTAAAAAGGGAGTTAACTGCAGCCTTGAAAGACTTTGACCCAATCTTAATGAAAAGAAAAAAAGTATATAATATACATATAAAGATCAACCGAATATTCGGTTTCGGTTTCGCCGAAACTAAGAAAAGTGGTTTCGGTCGGACTTTACTAATATGTTCTTCGATGAATTTAGATGACCATTCTGCGATGGGGCATTGTCAGCGCGGGGAAAATCTCGCACGATTTCGTGACGGCACTGCGATCCTTGCCGGCAGACGAGCATGATGTGGTCGCTGTCGCGGCGCGGCAATTGTCGCGTGCGGAAGCTTTCGCGAAATTACACGAGATCAAGACAGCCTACGACGATTATGCGAAATTGGCCACAGACAAGAATATTGGTATGTGATCAATATGATTGAGTCCTCTTGAATAAAAGTTCTCATATCTTGTTTTTTAAGAATTTTTTAATATTTTAAATTGATGAAAATTTAGTTTATTTTAAACTTTAGATTTTATAAGTTAAAGAATTTGTCATATTTTAAATTGTATTAATGCAGCTTTGCAAAAAGTTGATCGTAATGAAACTGAGATCAGTCGCTAAATTAATCCTTTGCATCACTTTTTTTTCTAGTGAATATAATTTTGTGAAATTAATTTGTTATCCGGGGGTTTTTAGGGTCGCTGAGTATGATTCCGATGTGAAAAATACAAAATTCAAAATGGCGGATTCAATATGGCGGACGAAATTTTCAAAATAAACTAAAATTCGCTTGAAACATGTTACTTGAGAATTTGGAGGTTGCTCATTAGAAATACAATGTTAAAAAAACAAAATTAATACAAAAATGGTGGATCCGATATGGCGGACGGAATTTTCAAAATCAATCGAATTCTCTTGAAACTTTGAAAATTACGTTTGCCATATTGGTCCGCCATATTACATCTGGCATTTCGAATTTTGTATTTTTGATATCGGATTCGTAATAGAGACCTCGAAAACACCTGAATAACAAGTTTCAAGTGAATCGGGTTGATAATTTTGTCCTCCATATTAGAGTCACCATTTTGAATTTTTGACATTGGATTCGTAATTATAAAGATCTCGAAAATCCCTAAATAGCAAGTTTTAAGCAAATCCAGTTGATTTTGATAATTTTGTCTGCCATATAGAGGAGAGTGGGGTAAATCGGACCTTTTTAATTTAAATGAATACGGTTAAGCAGATTTGCGTGCCATTTATAATGTAAAGTCTTTATAAGACACCGAACATGTGACCAGTTTGACAGTTCTCTGTCATAACATTCACAGAATAGACGCAAATATGTGTTTTCAGTCATCGTGCAAAAATTTTTTTAAAAAAGAAAATCCTTGTAAATTATTATTTAAAAGGTGTTAAAAATTTGAAAGATAATTGATTTAAGATAATTAAAGAATATAGAATTCAAAAATATCAAGCGTTTTGTGATCACTTTTGCAATTTATTGTAAAATTTGTTCCAAAGTTTAAAAGAACCCGTGTCCAAATCGGGCCTACATATACTCGTGTATGCCATAAGAGGAAACCTTTTCACGATTTATGTTTGTGTTTTTTTTTTTGGTTTTTTAGTGAAAAATGAGCCGCACTTATAAACAAAAAACAGACACAATAGAAATACAAGTACTTCAGCTTACTGTTCTCGATTTAAAAAATGGAAAATCATTAAGCCGATCAGAATTGGTCCAAGGAACATTAAATCAGTAAAATATCATGAGTTATCAGACTCAGCTCAATTGAGTTTTTTTTATTTCAATTCTAATAATATAAACTGTCAGTAATTTCTTTTCTGAATAAAATCTTCATACTTGACCGCCAAATTACTTGTTTTTACTCAATTCTAACAAAAATACATTAAAAAATTCTATCTAAAGATCCATAAAAATAAGAATGTCCGATTTGTACCAGGGGGTGGTCCGATTTGGAACCAGTAGGTCCAAATCGGACCGGAAAAAACGTTTTTACATTTTCCTTTATAGTTCAACACAGATGAGAGATACGTCAAAATGGTCTTAAGCAAAAATGAAGGGAATTAAATTATCTTTCCAACGACATCTTCAGTTTTATGATCGGACTTTATTTGTGTCTTATAGAGAGCAATAACTGCAACTAGGTCCGATTTACCCCACTCTCCCCTACATACGTACTGTATCCTTCATTTTGAATTTTGAATATTTGACATCGGATTCGTAATCAGCGACTTCAAAAATCTCCTGATAGTGATTTAGAAATATAGGTTATTATGTAAAATTTTATGCAAACAAATTTAATTTCTAAAAACAATTTTTCGATATACAGGGTGATTCAGAAAAACCTTAAGTCCTTGAAGGGACATATTCCTGAGGTTATTCTG